>LGRX02008577.1:0-38181 GCA_001247695.2 Cymbomonas tetramitiformis
CTGGCCCGGGAAAAGAAGGGGGGGAGGGGAAAATGCGGGCCGAAGGCCCGCGCACGCTCGGGAAAAGAAGTGTGAGGGCTTTTTGACAGCTGCCTTAAACTCATATTTTGACGGCAAACCTTGGCGCTTTGAGCACACAGATAAGCAGAGCAGAGGAAAATATCAAGGTGTTTCCGCTGTGGTGAGCCGTCTTCAGAAACGGTCTAGCAAGTTGTCTTTTATGGCAGAAGGTTGGTAACATATTGCAACTCTCGTCGTCCCGTATCAAATGTGTAAATTTGTAATATATGTATATAGAGTACTTGGATTCCTGGATATCGAAACTTTTTGGCATGATAAAAGCTACTAGGTAGACGATATTGTGTTTCAGAGAAGGTAGGATGGTTCGATTTTAATAATCACAAATCACTAGTTTAAAAGTGAATATTGTGTGAAATGCACGTTTTTACTAAGCGGCTTGAAAATAATTATACCCAAAGTCGTGGAGCGGCCGCTCGCGCGGGGCCTTTTTTTGGCGGCCTTCGGCCGCATCCGGGAAAACCGCGCCTGCGGCGCCACGGCTTTCAGCCGTTTCTCGGACTAGGCCTGTTAGGTGATACCGTTCCAACAGAACAAAACAACACTTTGCAATTGGGCATTCACTGCGGTTCTCGTGTCGTGCGCCCAGGTCGCAGCACGAGCGGCTCCTGCGGCGAATGCCCCCAACCTGCCACAAGGCCTAGTTGGTGCCCTTCGAGCAGCCAAGCACGAGTTCACGTCAAAAGTTATGAAAGAAACTGCGGGCAAAGGCGTGCTTCGAGCACACGCATGGCAGAAAGGCATGGGTCAGGTGTCCAGACCCGAGCTGGCGCGTCGCCAACCATGAATTCCCACAACCTGTCATATAGGCCCGTCGGGGAATTCACCGCTGCCAACGCCCACATGGGTTGAATTCACACATACAAACACAATGAAAACTGAAGGAAAAAACATTCGGCTGCAATGCTGTAAAAAGGTTGCAGTCAGGTGTTTGGACTCGAGCTGGCGCGCCGTAAGCCGTGAATTCCTACAACCTGTCACCCAGGTCCGTTCGGGGAATTCAACGTTGCCACAGCCTGCGCAGGTCGAATTCACAAAGGTAAACATCATACAAACTGCGGGAAAAACATGGGTTCGGCTACAACCTCGTCAAACGGCAAAAGTCAGGAGTCACGGCTCGAGTTAGCGCGGCTACGGTTGTGCATTCCCAAACGCCGGTCACATACGCCGGTTTGAGCATATTCGGCAAGCAAGCCCTGCGAGGTTCGAATTCGCAAAGCAAATGGTACAAAATATGGTACAAAAAGGCCGGGCGCATCGTGCACACACGTGAATACCGCTGAGAGTGACTGTGACGGCTCGCCGTCGCGGGTGTGAATTTATGACAACCGCAGCTTCGGGCTATCTCGCCGCTAGGCACTCAACGGGGAAAATGCCCCTCTGTGGGAATTCACGAGCGTGTCCTGAATTCGCGAACGTTCTCGGACAGCTGCGGATCTCCACCGCTGCGGAACAGCGATACGCGTGTCTATTGCTGTGCTACGTACAACATGTCAGGCGGCAACGCGCTTCTGCCACGCCGGCTCGTAGATTCGCAAAACGGGCGCGGGTCTAACTTGCACTCGCAGACTGTAGATTCAGGCTCAGATGGAAGCATGAAAAGCAGAAAGGCAAACGAGCAACGCAGGGGGCAATTCACAGATAAAACAAGCACAACGGCGCGACTTCGCACATACATCAGAGTGGCGTGCCGGCACTCTGGGGATCCGAACCAGACTCTTACAAACTGCTAGTGACAAAGCTCTCATGTGGATTCGAAGTATATGTATGCAAATCTCACATTTAATACTAGGCCACAAGAGGCAAATATCACTATACTGTACCGCAGAATGGTTTTGAAAGGTTCGGATCTCCTTTTCGAAAGCAGAGCTAGCTAAATACTCAAGCGAGCATAGTGAAAGTCCGTGAATGCCATTGTCGTTTCGGATGCCCTGTGACCATTGGTTCCCAGTGACAGCGGCGTTTGGTGTCAACGCGCGCTTGCGTTTGCCCTGTCATGCATTGCCGAGACGTCATGTGTGGTCGTGTCGTGATGTCACTTCGCGTGATGTCGTGCTCGACGCTCTGCGGTTCTCGCGGATCGGCACGGGCTGGTCGCGGCCAGGGAAGATATCTTCCTGGGATTGGCCGGCCCGGGGCCGTGTCACGGAGGCCCGGGCCGAAGGCGGGCCGAAGGAAAAGTTGCGGATGGGCCGAGTCGCATTGAGGGGAAAATCGATAAATTTCCAAAATTTTATCGATTTTTGACAAATTGTCATACTTAAAATTAAAATCTTACGCCTGCAGCGGGCAATTTTGGGTTCGGGCCGAGCCCTACGTTTCTGGACGCGTGCAATACATCGTATTGAACACATATTGCATGCATATTGCACGCGTATTGACAATAAATGTTCAATACAATAAAAAATGTTACAATATGTGTGCAATATGCCTGCAAGCGCTCCAACATGTGTGCAACATAGTATTAGAATGAGCCCTCACGTATTGGAGACATATTGAAGTTCTGATGCAGAGAGTTATTTCAATATGCCATTATGCCTTCAACACATGTGTAGTATAGGGTTGGAGACATGCACCATGCATGTCGCAAACACTATGAAGGCATGTTGCAGACATATTGCTCACATATTGTATACATATTGTAAGTCAACATTCAATATGTTGGATACACATTGCGGACCTACTGCATACGTATTGAACATGCAAATTCAATATGTTGTACATATATTGCGGACATATTGCATATGTATTGAAACGGAACATTCAGTATGTTGGATACATACCGCGGACATATTGCATACGTATTGAACATACAAATTCAATATGTTGTATATATATTGCGGACCTATTGCATATGTATTGAAACGGAACATTCAGTATGTTGGATACATACTGCGGACCTATTGCATACGTATTGAATATGCAAATTCAATATGTTGTATATATATTGCGGACCTATTGCATATGTACTGAAACGGAACATTCAATATGTTGTATATATATTGCGGACCTATTGCATACGTATTGAACAAGCAAATTCGATATGCTATATATATACTGTGGACATATCGCATATGTATTGAAATAAAAGTTGCCTATGTCAAATATACTATAGACCTATAACATACATATTGCACATTTGCAACATGCAGTGTGTTTACTATGTATCCACTATGCGTATGCTATGCGAGATAAACAAAATAAGAATACAGTAGTAGGGAACACTCGAGCATCTTTACTACGATTGACATGTATCTAGCTAGGCACAAAGAAATACGAATGGGACTATCAAATTTACATCAAATTTACCAATACACAAAATAGTGTTCTACTCGTGCACTTTCTATTTACAAGATGCCAACCTAAAATTGACGGGATGCTTGAAGTTGACGTTGTACTCGAGGCGGTCGATTTTCTCCATCTCGCTTTGCTCCAAAACAACCGATCTAAAAAGGAAAGTAAAGAGCCAACACTTAGTAAAAAAGCGGAAATGCACAAAGGAATATTCTATTGAAAACATAAAGGACTTATCAACCTAGAATGTTTGAAGGGATGCTTGAAGTTGACGTTGTACTCGAGGCGGTCGATTTCCTCAATTTCGCCTTGCTCGAAAACAGCCAATCTGAAAAGGAAAGTAAAGAGCCAACACTTAGTAAAAAGCGGAAAAGCAAAAAACAAACCTTTATTGAAAACATAATTAACAACCGAGCAACCTCAAATAAATGCGAATATGAACGCGAGATGAAAACCTAATATGACTTCGCCACGCCAACGTTTTCAGCGGATCTGAAAAACGAAACCAACCAACTAACGTTTAGTAAAGAAGAAAGAAATTAGCAGTCGTCAACGAAAGAAGCAAAGGAAAGTAACAGGGGGATGTGGAGTGAGTTGGATTTGAACCAACTATTTCGAGTGCAAAGGACTCGCGGGAATTTCCCGTTCACTCCTAGTCAAAGTTTCACGCATGCCAAGTACGAGCGCGCGAAGCACACACAAAATAATACACACGCATAACCAAAACATGCACTGCAAACCAATGCCATATTGCAACCTGTGAGAATTAAAAATATCACAACTCGCGCAACTCACTGGCGAGGCTGCTGCAACACTGCTGACGGCGAACTGTGAAGAGAGCAATGACGTGAGTTTGAACTTTACCGTTCAGAAAAATCGAAGTGTTCAAAAACTTTCCCTGCCGTTCAGAAGTCACATCGGATCGACGCGTCATGCGAGCACGATCGACGATGACGACGATGATGACGATCCAGTATCTTAGACTCTACCTATCGACATTCAATTTCATTGTACTGGTCTAGTGGTTGCCCGCCGCCCTCATGGACTTGAGATGATGGGTTCGAGCCCCACTGAAAATTTTTTTCGGTCCATACTGAGGGTCATTTCGGGTACTTCTTGAGCATTTTGGGGGTACTTCTTGAGTTACGATTTCGGCCGTTCGATTCACGAACGGGGGGTGCAGATTCTCCTAAAAATTAAAATTCCAAAATTGTTTCCCCGAAAATTGTTCAATCTGTTCAATACTACTGCAATACGTGAGGGCTCATTCTAATACGCGACCGCTTGCAGGCGTATTGAAATGGCGTATTGGAGATGGGTTGAAAAAGTGCCAAGTCAGTTTTGCGAAGATCCGTCTGACGTGGCACTGGCAAAGCTGACATCAGCATTTTTCAATACATCTCCAATACGCCATTTCAATACGCCTGCAATCGCTAACGTATTAGAATGAGCCCTCACGTATTGAAGTAGTATTGAACAGATTCTCCTCTAAAAAGTTTTTTAAATTTTGTAAAGGTCAATATGCGTGCAACCGCGTGCAACCGCGTGCAACCGCCTGCAGAGCTCAAGGCAGGGATCACTTCAATACGTGAGGGCTCACTTCAATACGTGAGGGCTCACTTCAATACGTGAGGGCTCACTTCAATACGTGAGGGCTCAAGACCTTGAGCCCTGCCTTTAGCCCCCCCTTTCAGTATGCTGCGGAAGTGTTGAAGTGAGCCCTAAAAAAGTTGAAAAAACATGTTCTTCAATTCTGGTGAGACTTGTTATATGGACTCAGGAGCTATATTTTGCGACATAGCTTGTGTGCGTTTTTTGTGGGGGGGGTCCGAAAACCTACTTTTGGGTTATTGCTTTACTTGAAAGTTCCTTCAGCATATCGTCAATATGTCCACAGTATATGTCCAACATGTTACAGCATACTTGCAGTACATTTTCGAAGGGTGATGGGCGTGGTAAAAGGGGACTTCAATGCAGTATGGTCCGAGGAGATCAAATTGTTCATGGTGAAAAGCGACCTCGCCATGAACGATCCCCTCAATCATCATCACCAAGTGATGCGGAGCGACATCCAACCGGCTTGCCTTCGGCTAGAGCCGCCGCCCTCGTTAAAGGGAAGGCGCCCCCCCCCGTACAACAATCTTCGTTAGCCAAGCGCGCGATGAGAAATCCCGCGCAAGGCGGGTGCTTAGCCGATCGAGAGCCGATCAAACCTTCCAATGCTCAGGAGGGTACATCGCTCAAAACCCCTCCCAATATCAAGCTCATATTCCCGGAAGGTTGGAGTACCGCGGAAGGCTTCCGCGACCCGGAGTATGAAACGATTACGAAGAAGGAACGCCTTTCGGCGTGGATTGCGCCTCCACATCTTCCAATATCTACGAGAGAACTGGAGTTGTCCGCGAGGTAGCACCCTTTCACTTTCTTCTCGACGTCGAGGTTGTGTCTTTCTTGCTTCACAGGACTCTTTGCTACATGTATGCAACATGGTTACCATATGTTGCATACATATTGAGATTATATTGTAGGGATCCTGGAACACATTGCAAGAAAGTCGATGCGCACTATGTGGAAGTGGACACGGTATGGCATCATAAGTGGCTGCCAACGCGACTGCTCCCGCACGATTTCTCCAGATTGGCGCACGATTTATCTCCAGACAATACCGCGTGGCCGACTTGGTTACCACCTTCCGACATCTTGGAGCTAGAACCGGCAACGGTAACCTTTAAGGGGAAATCGTTTCGACTTGTTCCACCGGTGCCTAATTGCTTGCAACGGATTGTCGAAAGGATTCGTGGCATGCAAGAGGCAAGGTAAGGGACTCTCGCGGGGCATGATTTCCCTCCCACCATTCATCACGTGGCTCGTCGCTGCAATAGTGTTGCAATACGCTATCGTGATGGTTGCAGCATGTTGATGGGATGTTGAAAACATGTTGGGACGATATTGTGCAGAGATGCGGGCGAGGCGCCCCCCGAGGCGCACGAGGCCCAAAGCAAGGAGTCCCCCCGCCGCCCAATGCTGAGGCACCCACGAGCCCTCCACTAGCCGGCGGGAGTGCAAGGTAAGGGACTCTCGTGGGGCATGGTTTCCCTCCCACCATTCCTCACGTGGCTCGCTGCAATAGTGCTGCAGCACGCTATCGTGATGGTTGCAGCATGTTGATGGGATGTTGGAAACATGTTGGGACGATATTGTGCAGAGATGCGGGCGAGGCGCCCCCCGAGGCGCACGAGGCGGCAAATTCAGCTCGTTTAGACGACAACAGGTACTATTTCGGGATTTCTGGATTCATTGATGTAGTCACTGTTGACGCGGAACGTAGTCCTCACCAATTTCCACTTGACGTTACCCCCGAGGGAGACAACCTACCATCGAATGCGGAAGAAGCCTACGACTTCTTCGAAGCTCGTCAAGCAATTTTGACACCGATCCGTATGGAAACTGTTGTCTACCTAGTACACGATGGCAACTTCGAGGCGACTACATACGGCTCGCTGCTGGCCGACGACTCTCAACTCGATAATCCTACACGAGACAATGTGCGGGAGGTTCGGTGCCTTGGGCGACATTGGAGGAGCGTTTCGACAATAAATGATTGGCCAGATTTGATCCGTGCGGTTGGATTTTGGTCTTTAATTGCAGTTACCACGGATGCCATGGCTGCCGAGATGGAAGAGCCCATGAGGTATGTATGAATATTTAGGCACCTCAACTTGCATACTGATTTTTCATCGTGATATAATATGTTGCAATATATCAGAAACCGTTGCCGGTATATTGAATATGTATGGGAGATATACTGCGGTGGGCGAAGCAGATCTCCGGTGGAAGAGCCAGCTGAGGCGAAGGACACCGAGATGGGTGAGGTGAAGGACACGGCGGGCGAAGCCGATCCTTGGCTCTCGCTCCATGCAATGCATCGTCGAAATGTGGGCACCGTAACATTGGAGCGAGGGCGGTTTCTATGTGATTGTGCCATGTGCTACGGAGTTGACCTACGTGGAAACGTGGTGAGCAAGGCCACCCGCACACGACATCGGAAACTCCACGGGCAGATTCAGCCACCCGCACCGGACCCTGAAGAAATCGATGCTGTAGTTTGTGGCAACCGCGGCGAAACCTTAAGGTACTCTCCGCCCTTTCTCTCCCATGAATGATTGGGCAAGCTTGCGTGACAACACATTCGCAATATGTTGACAACGTATTGAAGGTGCATTGCAACTCTCCTACAGACATACGGATGTGGACGTCACGATGGATGACAAGGAGGGCGAACATGCTGAGGAGGCCGGGAGGACAAGCGCAGAAGACGAGGTGGTACACGCACAACAGGACGTGGAAGCCAAGGATGTGTCGAGTCAAGGCGGCGAGGCCGGAGTTCCCGACGACGAGGATGGCGATGCGCCTAAGACCGAGGATGCCGATGGTGAGACCAAGGATGGCGGTGGGGAGGATTTGGGGTTCGATGAAGAAGACGACGGAGATGCCGTCCACTCCATTAAAGCAGCGATTGCTACACAATTGGAAAGTATTGTGAATGCTGCAAAGGAGCTTTTCGGAGGGGAGACGGTAAGCACGCGTTATTATGCCAAATATCGTGCAGTGAACTGCACGTGCAATATGTAGTATGCATATCTCCTACATATTGACAATGTATCCTGACCATGCTTTTGAACCGAGAAAGAGCTACTGCCGGCCGTGTCCCGCGGGCTTTGATGGCGGGCCCCGCTCCCGGCATCGTGGTCACTACCTTCGGGGAGAAGGGCAAGCCATTGGAGCTAACGTCCTTGGAGATTGACCAACTGACCCGCTGGATGCGAGCGAGTATTCCCGCTTACCGAAAGCTTTTTCAACAACATGCTGAGTACGACCTGTTCCGGCGGAGGTGCAACCTGCAAGCTCGCACGCATGTACTATCTGTAGTATACCTGCAACATAATGTCAACTTGTTTCTGTATGTTTATCATATATTGTAAGTATACTAAGAATATGTTGTCATCACAGGGAGAATGCCGCGCGCTCTAAACAAGCACTGCGGTACCGACAAGAGGTGGGTGTTGTGCCCGCGATCGCGTTCGGTCCATCGGAGGATCCTGAAGGATGGCTTGGTCGTCAATACACGGCTTACGAGAAGTCGCTCATGATGGGTCCCGAACCTATGTGTTCCAAGTACAACAAGGTGAACATCGGCGGTGTCTTCTATCGCACTAGAGACGGGGACAAAGGGAAAGTGACAACCCAGTGTTTCGTCCGCGCATCCTTCCCCAAGAATGATGCCGATGCCGATGACGAGTGGGAGGACAGGTACGACCTCAACCACCAGTTTGCATGCTTCTTTGCCTTTTCGTATATCTCTGCAACATATATGCAATACGTCCCCAACATACTAAGGATATGTTGTACGTATATTACAAAAACATTGAACATTTCGTGCGCAGGTATGGTATCATCAACGCCATTCTGCGGGTTTTCATTGGCGGTGTGCTCTACACTTTTTTTAAAGTGTGATTGGCTACGTACCCGTGCCCACGGAAGCTCAGATCGCAAGCTTCAAGCTGAAGAACTCCATCCTCGGCGTGGACAAGGTGTCCAAGGCTTACTACACCTTCAACCCATGGGACACCTCCAAGTACACTATGGACAACCGAGAGCCCTACCTACTGGCCAATCAAGTCCAAGCGCAAGTAGTGATAGTCAAACACCCCTGCATGGATTCAGCGGTGATACTTGATACGAGCGACCGCAATATGGAGAAACTTGCACTCGTTGATAGGCCCGTAGGTAGTGATGGTCACTTTGACACATGCGGGAAGTGTAGAGTCGGTGGCGAGCTCCTTCTGTGTGAGAGGGCAGGCTGCAAAGAGGCTATGCACGTGCGATGCGCAGGGCTCACCGACATCCCCACTGGAATGTGGTACTGCAGAAAGTGTGATGACGCATAGTAGTGCCTCTGTACACATTTGATATACCTGTAATATACCAGATACGTATTGCGGACATATTGTAAGTATTATGCAATATGTGAGCAGCAGGGGGGTCTTACCCCTTTACCCCATGCAGTCATGTGTTGCATAATTCACTCTGATTGTAGACATATTGCACATGTATTAAAAATATTCTGCATGAGGGAATGTTTCAATATGTGTTCAACACATATATTGCAAACGTGTTGAATGATTCATCTGATTGTAGACATATTGCACATGTATTGAACGATTCCTTATGCGTGAATGTTTCAACATGTGTTCAACACATGTTCAGTACGTGTGTTGCAGGCGGTTGCAGACATATTGAGCACCCCTCCAATCGTTTTGCCTTATTTCAATACATCGGGGCCCCAATTCAAAAAGCCCCCCAGAACCGACTTCTGCGATACGCGTCCAAATGCCGTGAAAACTTGTCCCCATAACGCTAGACCCTTCCTTAGATGATACCAAGTGCTAGTGGGTGAGTCTGACACCATTTGGGTGCCCATGCTAGCATACTCATTTTCGCTGTGTCCAGGCTGATCGCGGTTCAATAGTTTGGCCAATATGTTACACGTGTATTGGAATGTCCAGATATTAGCATACCGTCTCCAATATGCCTCCAATATGCCTCCAATACGTGTTCAACACGTGTATTGAACCCGTCTAGAAACGTAGGGACGGGCGCGATGGGGGCAACTGCGGTGGGGTCTGACATGGGCTGCGGTAGCGTGACTGAATATGGGGGGTGTGACAGGCCTTTCAGGGGTGCCCGAGGGACCCCTTCTAAGCGTGTTCATAGTTGTGACAGGTTCAAGTCCCGTCTGGATCTCGTCGGGAGGTTGTTGCCCGATATAATTATATTGTCTGATCAACAATATAATTATACTGGAAGCATTTCGGTGTTTCCATCACAGGTACAGGATAATACAGCCACGAGATAATAAACAAACACCTAACATTCACTTCGGCGGAAACCGATCACTTCTAGCTGGGTGCCGGGGTCTTGACCCGGTCATCCCACTACTGGGCTAAAGCTAATCAAGCTGCCAGGATAAATGCTAAGAAACTCAGCCACTTTGAGGCTGGTCAGCGGGGCTGAGTTCAGCGGTTGGGATACAAGTATAGGAGAATCCCGAAGTGAATTGCAAGTTGTACATCCCAGATTGAGCACCACCAGACCCAAGCGGGCAAGGTGGATCCACAGCAGAATGTAAAGCAACCGAAGACTGTAAAGACTCCAAAAACACCGAAGCACTTAAACAAGCAGGATCCCACGGCGGCTTGAGCATTGAAGAGGAATACAGAAGAACACCACCTGGCGGCCAATCACGGATGCCTGCAGCACCAAGTGGTGGAATCGAAGCAGAGAAATCTCCAGCAAACCGACGGACGGCGGCTCCGGGCTCAACCAGGCCCCTGTCACCACCGCCCACGGTAACCAGAGATGCCGTAGAGCTGGCCAGTAAGGAACAACAGAGCACATATGCCATTAGTGCACATCGGAGAAAACTCGGCGGAGTCCGCGGACGGTACACCGGAGCTGCTACTGGCGATGCTCCCCTGTCAGAGTCATGCTCAAGAGTGCCGAAGGAGCCAAAAGCCACTTGCTGCCCGCCGTCAGAGTCATTGTCAGAGCCTTGGTCATTGTCAGAGACTTCAGCGCCAATGTCAGAAGCCTCAATCCTCATGCCAGCAAACAGCGGAGCCGGTGCAGAGTCGCCAAGCTGGAGTGACGGGACAGAGCCAGGCAAGCCGAGAGAGCCAGGGACAACCACTGGCGGGTCATGAGCCGCAGGCACACCACCAGCCACGAGTGCAGAGGGATGCCGAACCGCAGGCGGTGGCGGAATCGAGCCCCGTGCACCCGAGTGGAATGTGGCCAGACCAAACTGAGCCATGCCGTCATCGTCAGCTGCCGCATCCTGAGCGGAAGCCGCCGCATCCTGAAAGTGCCGCAGAGATGTGGGCTCAGCCGTCACAAAAGAATGTGCCGACAGCTCGCACACCTCTGGGCGACCCTCCATCGTGCAGAGCGACTCGAAGGCATGTTCATCCCCAGCGTCATAGAACCGCTGGAAACGAACAGCCAGGCAGTCAGTCTCATAGTCCTCAACTGCACCACAGTAGTGGGCAGACTGAGGACCGCCGTTGGGGCATTCAGCATGCCAGTGCTTCAAACCACGTTGTGCACACTCCGCATTTCTGCAGTGAGGCACGAAGGCACCACTCTTCTTGTCAAATGAGACAGGAGGAGCGGTGCCAAGTGGCTTAACACCAGCACGATGATGCTTAGCAGCAGAGCGGGTAAGGTGCTTGCCCGCAGGCGGCGACCCTTCCCGCTTCTGCCGCTTCAGGTCACGAATGTCCTGCTGCATGCGCTCCAGCTGCTTCTGCAGACTGGACAACGCCGCAGCCAGGCCAGACGCGCCTTCGCCGAATGGCAGAGCAGAGACAGGAGTGTCAGAGACTTTCAGGCCGTGGCGGAACTGCTCCCGCACACGAGCCTGAATAGTCAAAAGAGACACGCCCTGCCGCTGGTCAGCTCGAGCCAGAGAGTTAGCCAAATCACGGTACAAAGCCGAATTGCCGAGAGCCTTGAGAAACTGCCGCTTTACCGCGTCCTCTGGCAAGTTGTGGGAACGCTGAACGTCCCGCAACAGGCCATTGAACTCACGGATGCCACGGTCAGGATCTCCGCTGCTGGGGATGCGAACCGCCAGCAGCGACTCAAAAGAGTCAAAGGGCTCTGAGCGTTCCTGGAGCATGCGCACCACCTCTAGGGCAGCACGCTTGCCATCTCCAGGAACGTCAGACCCAGAGGCCTCAAGCCAGTCACGAGCAGGCGAGCCAGGTCGAGCCAGAAACGTCAGAGCCGAAAGCAGCATCTCATTGGCTTCATGCCTAGCCTCAACAGTCATGTTGGCCAAGTCAAACAGGGGAGCAAACGCCTGTGACTGGAGCAGAAACTGCGCGCGAAGCTCATGCATGATTTGTGAAAAAATGTCAATTGCGTCGGCCTCTGTCCCAACGAAGCGGTCCGGTTTGTCTCCGAGAATTTTCGTGGCAACGATCTTTGCCACCTTCCTGTCGAAATTGTCTCGTGCCAGCTGCTGACATTTCTCAAGATTTTCCCTCGCAGCTGCGGTGGTCGGAGCTGGCAGCTGCGGCGTGTGTGGTGTCGCAGTGTGCTGCGCACCCACATCATCAAAAATCGTCTCTAATCTACGGACGCGAGACCGCGTCATTCTATTTGCTGTAGCAACCATGATGGAGAGACAGTGGAAAGGTCGAGCTAAGCAGGGTGGTCGCATAAAATTGTCACAGCGGCCAGATATTCCGTAGAAGTCTCAGCACAATAGATCGAAATTCACAGGTCGTGAGCGGAAGATTGAGAGCGGCCAAAATTCACAACGTGTGGAGCGACCTCGCCAGGGCCAGTGGCGCACGATGCAGATCAACTCTCGCTGCGACGATACTGCTGTAAAACAAAAAACAATCCGTCACAAACCGATCTCCTGCGCAGCGAAGGCGAGCACAACGCGTGCCGCCATCACTGCCACGCTAAAAGGCCATACCGCGAGAATAATACACCACCGCCCAAGTGGGCGCTCAACCCCTCCTACGTCCTACTTAGCCGAACATGGCAACAGCAAGGCGTTGTGCCATCATCAGAATCACCGGAAAGCCGGTGCGGGCCATAACCTGCGAGAAAGACAGATCCGCTGTCCGGCTAAGCTCGCTGAGAATCAAACAGATAATCCCATAACTAGTGTCTGGCCGAGGCTTTATGCTCTCGGAAACCCAGACAGTGAAACAAGACCGTACTATTGTACTGTACTACTGTACAGTACAGTGCTAGGATGTCACGGACACGATACGGAAGCAGGGTCAGGCTAGGGGCTAGTCAGAGCCCATAATAACTAAGCCTAAACCCGAAGTCCAGCAGATTGTACGTCCGCCCAGTGGAGCAGCTCAATGGAAATGGGTACGCGAAGGGACCCCGAACCATTGACTGCGTTCTCTGGAGACACCGTGCATAAGTCCGAATATTCCCGTCAGCATATCATTTTCATGCATTCTGGAGCGTTATTACGCCGATCGTAAGGAGCGTAAGGAAAGGAGCGTAAGAGAGGTGGCGGATGGTTTCTGGAAGACGCCACCCGAGCGAAAGAACCAGTAGCGCCATTTTCATTTCCCATTAGTGGAGTCCGTATTTATACTACTTACACCGACGAGTATCGCGGAATTTTGTCCCTACGCCGGTCGTCCGAAGAGGTCACCTACGCCTAGTAACGATTCGGATGCAGGCGCGGTAGCCTGGAATAAGGAGACGCTAGCGAGGAGAGATAAATGACGTTGATGACACCGGCACTGCCGACATCAAGAATGACACTGGAGAGGCAAGCCCGGAGTGGTAATATGGCACGCCTGCCGATTATGACTCCGAGGATGACGTCAACGAGTTCGATGACCTGGTAGCTGACGATCCTGAAGAACAAGCTGAAGCCCGGGAGCTGAATAGACATGGTTTACAAATGATCATGAATGATCACCCACGATATGGGCCTAGTCCGAGAAACGGCTGAAAGCCGTGGCGCCGCAGGCGCGATTTTCCCGGATGCGGCCGAAGGCCGCCAAAAAAAGGCCCCGCGCGAGCGGCCGCTCCACGATTTTGGGTATAATTATTTTCAAGCCGCTTAGTAAAAACGTGCATTTCACACAAATTTCACTTCGGCCCGCATTTCCCCCTCCCCCCCTTCTTTTCCCGGGCCAGCGCGGGCCTTCGGCCCGCATTTTCCCCTCTTTTCCCGAGCGTGCGCGGGCCTTCCCACCTCCCCTCTTTTCGCCACGCGGGCCTTCGGCCCGGGACGGTTCCGGCATCGTACAATTTCCCAGGCAAACCAAACAAAATTCGTGGCGCCGGGGCGCCACCCACTCCCATTTCCTCGGACTAGGGATATGGGTGCTAAAGGGCACATCCCCGTCATCGCATGTTCGAAAGGATGACCAGCCTATCTCTGAGCAGAATTCCGGGGCTGCCTCTAGTTGCCTTCATGTTCGAGCGAGGTGTGAAAACCAAATCTAAGCCGAAAGGTCAACCTGACAAGTCTGGAGACGTCGACATTGATGACGAAGCAGAATTGGCCCCTCGGAAGAAAAGGGCAAGGGGCAACTTTATAAGCTGGAGGGCAATTAATGTGTTGATCCCCTGATTAGGAGTTGCATAGGTGGCAGAGCGTGATTGATGCTAACCTGAAAATGATAGGTCCATCAGATATTCAGGAGGCGCGCCCTGAAAGTATAAGACTTGAATCGTAGCCCAGTTGAGGCTGTTCTATAGCTTGAAGTAATTATTTGGAAGAGCTTTGTCCCACCCTGTCAAATACTAATAATTTTTCTTGACATAAAGATTTTGCAATCGTCCGATTGTAGCCTTGTTCACTGGCACCATATTATTGTCGTGACGTCTGGAGCGCTACGCCGCTGGGAGCGTAAGAGAGGTGGTTGATGGTTTCTGGAAGACGCCACCAGAGCGAAAGAGCCAGTAGCGCCCTTCTCCCTTCCTATCAGTGGCGCCTATATTGCCAAAATGGGGGTGTATAGATGATTATCGCAGAATTCCCTACACTGACCGTCCGAAGAAAGCGACGCCTACGACCAGTGGTCATTCTGATGAAGGAGCTGTAGCTTGGAGTAATAAGAATGTGTCAGATACAGATGCCGCTGACGACACGGGTACTGGTGACATCAAGAATAACACTGGTGAGGCAAGCCCTGAATGGGAGTATGACACCCTAGTCGATTATGACGAGGGAATCATCAGCGAGTTCGATGATCTGGCAGTTGACGATCCGGATGAACAAACTTCGCGAGGCTCGTGAGAAGAAGAGACAAGGCCTACAACTGATAATGGATGAGAGTGATGAACCAACCTGGGCGCCAAAGGGCACATCATTGGTGCTTGTTCAGAATGATGACCGGGCAATCCATGGACAGAAATCTGGGGCCGACTCTAGCTTTCCTCGAGTCCGAGGTGTGAAAACCGTATCTGAGCTGAAAGGCCAATCTGACAAGTCTGAAAATATTGACAGTGATGACGAAGCAGAATTGGCCCTCGAAGGAAAAGGGCAAGAGGCAACTAGATAAGCTTGAGGGCAATTAATATGCTGATCCTCTAATTAGGATGTGTATAGGTGGCAGAGCGTGATTGATGCTAGCCTGAAAATACTAGATTCATCAGAGATTTGGGAGGCGCGCCCTTAAAGTATAATACATGTGAATTGTAGCCCAGGGGAGACTGTTCTAGCTTTGAGTAATCATTTTGGAAGAGCTCTGTCTCATTCTGTTAACACACTGGTTAATCTTTCCCGACATAAAGACGGTACTGCCATTATTGTCCGATTTTAGCCTTGTTCATACAACCTTATGAACGTGTCTACGGACATCTCGCTATTAATTTCATTTGCCAACGGGCAGATGACCATTAAAATCATTTGCCTACGCGCAGACTACCATAAAAACCATTTGCCTACGCGCAGACTACATTAAAATCATTTGCCTACGTGCATACTACGTTAAAATTATTTGCCTACGCATACCATATATGCCATTTGCCTACGCACATTGTACATTAAACCCTTAATATTTTGTTGTTTGATTTTTTTTTCATAATGACGTGCACGGCACAATATTCAATTAATCGTCTTTGCTTGTTTTTGGACGCCTATGAGGTGAAAATATGTATATAATTTCTAACTTCTTTTAGGCATAGATTCACGATTTTTCACCAAAGAATAATTTCGATCAATAAAGTAGGCATGGTAACTTGTCAAGTTACCAGGGGATTCGTTGTCTGTACTTGACTCGTTGACACGTACTTGATTCGTTGACTGTACTACTACTACTGTTACAAGTATACCGTGTACCACATTCCCGACATATGGTTTGTTTGTAACGCACATATTCCCGACATTCGGGCAAATGATATTTTAACGAAGAATCGGTCAAAAATTGATCTTCTAATAAACCATTGCACAGTTCATAATTATTTTGAAAATAGGGCTTCGAGAATGTCGGTTGGCGCGAATATTATAAAGCTTATGTAGCAAGAATCATGTTGACAACGCCATGGCATGCTTAACCGTCACTGGCGAGCAGCACAACTCTGCTGCTTTTACCAATCATTGCTGAGTGCTCCTGCCTGGCAGATCGATACTGGTTGTCGAAATTTCATACTTCTTGGCGCCTTAAGAGGACAATAATAATGCATGCTCAGCTGGCAGGCACCGAGAATGACCTCCGCATGCGAAATTGTACTTTCAATAAATACACAGGCAATTATGCTCACTATCTTCTCGGAAATGCCGCCTATGAGAGTAGCATCGTGATTGCTGTTGGGGAGGAACAATGAAGAACAGGGTGACCTACGTAAGGTGGTTTCGCGCCTTTTCACAAAGCTACCAATTTCATTCACTGATCAGGAGCAGAGGAAATTGAAGAAACCATGGAAGCCAACAATATCACTCCCTCCAACTTGTTCACTCAGGAAAAAAGTTTGGCTTTGCATTTTATTCCATATCAAAAGAATCCTGATTCTAGTTGTTTGCATACGTCTATTTGTATACTCCTATTCCGTGTCCAAATGCAAACATGGCGGCTTTGCACGTGAAGAATTGGCAAAATTGTGTCCTCATTTGATCCATTCTATACCAAGACAGATGTTTTTCCAAGGAAAGATCATACAACACATTCAAAAATGAAAATCGGTAGAATCAACTGACAAGCATTTGCCTTTGACGAGCTTGGCTCCTAACAGCTCATGAGTCTTGCCTGCCCCAATTCGGATCGTACACGATCACCTCGCCCTCCACATCATCAGATGATAGCTCCACTAGTGGAGGTGATGATACCCTCTCCGAGTTCATTTCCTCCGTATTGTTTTGCAGACACATGGGCGGCAGACTGGCACTATGCGATATCACTCCCTCTTCACCTCCTGCCACTCCATGTGGCCTATTTGACGTTGGAGCCTCTTCCCCATGCCCTGGGGCACCCATCCAACTCGAAGTCGATGCTGGTCCATCTAATGGTGCTCCCATGCCCCCAGCTACACCTCCGCGATGTGCTTGATGTGGTCCCCACCCTGCCTCCCGATTTGATGTCGCCGCGTGCAGGCTTCCATCCGCCCTGTTGAGCTCGCCAGCTGCACCACTATTGTTCATGGTCCATTGAGGGCCCACACGGGAGGCTTGCAGCACTGGGAAGCAGAAGTTAGTAGTGCTCACATTTGCTGCCAGGTTGGCGTTCGCCCCCATGACGGGGAAGGGCCCTGCTAGCTGTCCCACCGGCTGACACTCCATCGCCGCCTTGCTGGCATGCACAGATGGCAGTGCTTCCTCACCACTGATACGTGGGGCCATGACGGGGAAGTGCCCTGCTAGCTGTCCCACTGGACCCTCCATCGCCGCCTTGCTGGCATGCGCAGATGGCAGTGCTTCCTCACCACTGATACGTGGGGCCATGACGGGGAAGTGCCCTGCTAGCTGTCCCACCGGCTGACACTCCATCGCCGCCTTGCTGGCATGCGCAGATGGCAGCGTTTCCTCGCCGCTCATACGTGGGGCCATCACGGGGAAGTGCCCTGCTAGTTGTCCCAACGGAGACTCCATCGCCGCCTTGCTGGCATGCGCAGATGGCAGCGTTTCCTCGCCGCTGATGCGTGGGGCCTTGGCAGGCTGCAGATGGGCTCCCGCATGTTGTAGAAGCATGGCATCGGCAATATACTGCCTTGCATACTGACTGTCAACAATGCTCTGCTGGGCTATTTGGGAGGCATTCTGGCCGAGCCGTCCGTTGCTGGCCGCAGCATTGCCAACCCCCGTTGACATACCCGCATGTGCCTGGTTTTGCGCCTGCATCTGAGCATACACCATGTTTGCGTCCAGCGGGATGGTCTGTGCCGTGATTGCAGGTGGCCCGGCCATCCCTTGTGACATTTCCCCGCCACCCGCAGCCGCGCCCATATGCCGAGGGTAGAGCGATCTGCCCACCCGGCTGGCCGCATTCTCTGCTCCAAGCCCCTGCGGCACGCCTGCATGCTCCATGAGGTCGCTGCTTCCAGACACAAAGGCTTGGGGTATGCCTACTTGCCTCGGGGGCACTCCTGGAATAGGGCTAGGGGATCGGCTTCTATGTGGCGGCACCTGAGGGAAGCTAAGCGCTCCGTTCGCCATCAGAGCCGCCACGTCAGCGTAGCCTGTCATACCGTTTGCAGGGGGGGCGGATGGGCCGTCCCAGTGCCGTGAGGGTGGCTGCAGCGGTTGCTGGTGGTGCTGAGCATGGCTCCACTCGGTGGTTTGCTGGAGCAGAGACTGGGCGGAAGTGTTCACCCACTCCTGGGAACGCGAGTCCCACACGGCGATGTGCGGCGGCTGGGGCACGGGCTGAACCAGTTGCGCAGGCTGTGTTGGAACCGAGGTCATATGGGCGTGGCCCGGCTGGTGCGCCAGAGGCTGAACAAGCTGTGGAGGCTGTGGATGGTGATGGGGATGCTGGTGGTGGGGGTGGTGCTGCTGAGCAAGAGGTTGCATCATCGGCTGCTGCGGAGCGACGGGTTGCGGGATCTGCTGCGGTGGCGGCTGCGGAAGCTGTTGAGATGCAGAAGGATGCGACGCCTGCTCCCACCCCATGTGCGCCATCGGCAGCTGTTGAGCAGCGGGGGCAGCAGGAGCGGAGTTCGGCCCTGGGAGGTCAAGAGATGTTCGCTTCTGCGCCGCGTGAAGATTGCCCTCTTCGATCCCGTTCAGGCCAGCTCCCACGGACATCGACATGCCTCTGGTGCTCTGCCAGTGCGAGGAGCCGTCTTGGTTGCCCGCCAAAATAGGACTCCTTCGCGGGTCCCACGGCGGCTGCCCCTGTTCTGCCGGGGGGGGGGCACTGGTGGCTATTGAGGCTCCTGCATGCAGCTCCCATTGAGCCTTGGATATCGCCATGGCATTGGAGCTGCCACCTAGGCCTTGCCCTACGCCCGCAGCAACATCCCACGGTTGCTGTTGCTGCGGTTGTTGCTGCGGTTGATGCTGCGGTTGGTGGTGTTGCTGCTGCTGGTACTGCGGTGCTGGCAGTTGCTGTGCCCACTCCGAGACTCCATCACTACCACTTGCGCTAGCTTCATGGGGGGGAGAAGATCTAGGCTCCCACTGCTCCTGAGGGGGTTGCTGTGAGGGGGGGTGCGCCTGCACCGGCTGGTATGGTAGCTGTGGCTGTTGCTGCATCCACTCCACAACACTGGCGGAGCCACCTGCCGCAACGGAGCCCCCGCTTGAGCCATTTTCAGGCAAGGTATTGCATCTCGTCTCCCACTGCTGCTGAGACAGCTGCAGCTGCTGTTGAGGCGGAGGCGCCTGTGTCTGCTGATGTGGTTGTGGCACAGCCGGTTGTGACTGCTGCTGCTGCTGCTGCTGCTGCTGTACCCACTCTGCAGCAGTAGAAGAGTCAGTGGCTACAGACGCACTACCACCGCCTTCTTGTGCTAAAGCAGCTCTCTGCTCCCACTGCTGCGGGGCTTGCTGTGGCTGCTGCTGCAGCTGCTGTGCAGGGGAGGCAGCGGGCTGTTGCTGCAATTGCTGCTGCTGGGAAAAAGGTTGCTGCTGCTGTGGTTGTGAGGGGGCTTGTGGCTGTGGCTGCTGCAGTTGGGGAGGGGGGCTGCTGCTGGGCTGCGAGGGCGCTTGTGGCTGCTGCTGCTGTGGCTGTGAGGGCGCTTGTGGCTGTGGCTGCTGCTGTTGGGGAGGGGAGGGCTGGCTGCTGCTGCTGCTGTTGGGGAGGGGGGGCCTGCTGCTGTGGCTGGGAGGGCGCTTGTGGCTGTGGCAGCGACTGTTGAGGTTGGTGCGGTAGCTGCTGCTGAGGTTGCTGCGCCCACTCTGACACACTGGAAGGGTCGGCACCCGTTGAATTGCTTCCTGCGAGTTCTTTGGCTGAGTTAGGTTGGTGTTCCCACTGCTGGGGCACTTGTTGCGTCTGAGGTTGAGGCTGCTGACTGGCTGTTTGTTGTGATGTCTGAGTTGATTGCGGCTGCGGGTGGGTTGGCTGCACCCACTCGGAGACACTTCCAGATGCCTCCCTTTCTGCGCCATTACTGCTTTCTTGAGTCGTACTGGCTCTGAGCTCCCACTGCTGTTGGGGTGGGAGCTGTGGCTGCGGCTGTTGTGGCTGGGGGGCTTGTTGCGCCCATTCGGCAGCACTGGCCGAGTCACTACTCGCAGATCTGCTCCCATTCACCTCCTGGGAAGCGATGGTTCCTTGCTCCCATTGTGACTGGGATTGCAGTGGCTGCTGGGACGGTTGTGGCTCCTGGGGTGCTTGCTGCTGCTGCTGCTGCTGCTGCTGGGGCGGCGCTTGTGCCTCCCATTGCTGCTGAGGTAAAGGTTGCGCCTGCTGCTGCTGCTGCTGCTGCTGCTGCTGCTGCTGCTGCTGGTGGGGCGGCGCTTGTGCCTCCCATTGCTGCTGAGGTAAAGGTTGCGCCTGCTGCGCCTGCTGGTGGTGGTGGTGGTGGTGGGGTACTTGTGTTTGTGGTTCATGTGGTGGCTGGAGGGGTTGTGGCTGCTGGTGAGTTTGCTGCACCCACTCTGCAACACTTGGAGAAGTAACGCCTGCAGGTCCACTTACGCTGGCTTCAATCGTAATACCAGCTGCCGTCTCCCACTGTTGCGAGAGGGTTTGAGCCGGCTGTTGAGGAGGTTGCTGCTGCTGATGGGAAGGCTGCTGCTGTTGTGGGTGCTGAAGAGGTTGCGGCTGTGCCTGGTGCGGCAACTGTCGTTGTTGCGCTATTTGCGGTTGCGCCTGCTGCTTCCAGTCGCTCATGCTGGATGAGGCGGAATGCGCAGCGTCTTGCGGTAAGCCGGACCAGGTTTCCCGATGGTGCTGGTGCTGGGCCCATTCCTCGATGGTGATGGATGCCGATGTTGTGTCCTCTGCGCCGCTAGCTCCCACATGTGCATGACCCGCCTGATGCTGCTGCTGGCTCTGCACCCACTCTTCCACACCACTGGAAGGTATGGGTGCCCCTGGCGCGGTTGTGCTGAGAACTCCCAATTCGTGCTGCTGCTGCTGCTGCTGCTGCTGCTGCTGCTGCTGCTGCCGTTGCTGCTGCTGCAGCATCATAAGTTGCTGCTGACTCCAATCTCCCACCATAGACACATTGCCTGCGGCGGCGGCAGCGGCAACAGCAGCAGCCGCAGCTGTTTGTGTCATCCGTATCGTGTCCCACTGCTGCTGCTGCTGCTGCTGCTGTGTAACACTTTGCTGCTGCTGCTGCGGCGGCGGCTGTTGTGTAATATTTGCCTGCTGCTGCTGCTGCTGCTGCTGCTGCTGCTGCTGCTGTGTGACTCTCTGCTGCTGCTGGTGTTGCATCCATTCATCTACAGGGGAGGACTGATTGGCTGCAGCAGTATGTACATAGGCGGCTCTCGCATCCCACTGCTGCTGCGCGGGATGCTGTTGAGGATGCGCACTGGTCCCATGTGCCTGGGCCATCATCTCCGCTGCCGAAGTTTCGGTGCCTTGAGCTGCGGTTGAACCCATAACTCCTTGCCATTGTTGCGATGTCCACTCGGTCATATTATTGCCCACGGAGGTAGATGCCGCCACCGCTGACTGGGCTTGTGCAGGCATCCATTGTGGTGGAGCTGCTGCTGGCTGGTGCTGCATTTGCTGCACTTGTTGAGCCTGCACAGCTGCAGCCACCCCAGGCATGCTATCCCACGGCTGTGCAGGTTGAGCCTGCACCGCGACTGCAGGCACCACCCCGGTGTCCCACTGCTGCTGCTGCTGCTGCTGCTGCTGCTGCTGCGCCGCCGAGGGTATGGCCGGGGCCGTTGGTATCATTGATGTCGCTCCAGCCATGGCGTCCCATTGCTGTCGATGAGGTGCCCCCGTTCTCCCGTCCCACTGCTGCTGTTGGCTTTGCGGCCACTCCCCAACCATCTGAGGTGGCACCTCGTTATAGTTGATGGAGTTCCCAATCGCCACCTGCCCAGCACCTGCTTCCCAGTGCTGTTGGGAGGCTGGTGCAGCTGCACCCCACGCCGGCGCTTGATCCGCAGCCACACTTCCCGAGCCCGTTTCCCATTGTGTGTGCGAATGTGACTGGGTGGCCTCCCACATCTGCTGAGCTGGCTGCTTGGTCCAATCAGTCACATAATATGCCACAGGAATTCCCTGCACCACCTCAGGGGCCGGCGGTATCCCATCAGAGGCGCTGTCCACCTGCGTGCTGTGAGGCTCAAGGGAGCCGGGTTCCTGCTCAGAGGCGTCATGCCCATCCTCACTTTGAGGCTTCCACTCCGGTGGGGGCGGCTCCGCAAGGGCGGCGGCTGCAGCCTCCCGAGCAGCAGTCACTGCTGCCTCTTTCGCTGCCTCCTCGTCATCCACGACATCCGAACCCACAGAGCCCTGCAGCATACGCCCCTTTCGCTTTGGCTCAGAACCTCAAACCTCAAAGGGATGTCCATCTAGCCACTGGGAGCTCGTCCAGTGCTGTGCTGCAGGTCCCTCATGAATGATCCACACTCGCACACTCCGTCTTGCAACAGCCCATGTTGTGACCGGCAGGGCTCGGGATCAGAATCATTGGTGGCCAAATTACAGGCGCACCGCAGATCTCGTGTGCAGGGCCCAAACGGCAGGTGTAACAACGGAAGCTTAGAGCAAGAACCTCGGCATGGGAGGGCTAGTGTTGGGGTTAGATGGCTGTAGGGGCCGAGGGCTTGCTGTTCTTCAGATTTTGGAGGAGCTGGCACAACTTATCAACTTCAGTCGCTTGGAAAATAACTGAAGGTTGATCAGCGAGTTGTGGACGGGCAAGCTTATGCTACACGTGGCGTTGGAGCAGTCAGGGAGCACAGTCAGAGCTCTCAACGGAGGTTTGTGCTACACGTGGCGTTGGAGCAGTCAGGGAGCACAGTCAGAGCTCTCAACGGAGGCTTGTGTTACACGTGGCGTTGGAGCAGTCAGGGAGCACAGTCAGAGCTCTCAACGGAGGTTTGTGCTACACGGCTTTGGAGCAGTCAGGGAGCACAGTCAGAGCTCTCAACGGAGGCTTGTGTTACACGTGGCTTTGGAGCAGTCAGGGAGCACAGTCAGAGCTCTCAACGGAGGTTTGTGCTACACGTGGCTTTGAGCAGTCGGGAGCACAGTCAGAGCTCTCAACGGGGTTTGTGTTACACGTGGCTTTGGAGCAGTCGGGGAGCACAGTCAGAGCTCTCAACGGAGGTTTGTGCTACACGTGGCGTGGAGCAGTCAGGGAGCACAGTCAGAGCTCTCATCGGAGGCTTGTGTTACACGTGGCGTTGGAGCAGTCAGGAAGCACAGTCAGAGCTCTCAACGGAGGCTTGTGTTACACGTGGCGTGGGAGTGCAGTCAGGGAGCACAGTCAGAGCTCAACGGAGGTTTGTGCTGGCACGTGGCGTTGAGCAGTCAGGGAGAACAGTCAGAGCTCAACGGAGGTTTGCAGCACTCTTGGAGCAGTCAGGGAGCAGTCAGCGCTCTCAACGGAGGTTTGTGTTACACGTGGCTTTGGAGCAGTCAGGGAGCACAGTCAGCGCTCAACGGAGGTTTGTGTTACACGGATTTGGAGCAGTCAGGGAGCACAGTCAGAGCTCTCAACGGAGGTTTGTGCTACACGTGGCGCTGGAGCAGTCGGGAGCACAGTCAGAGCTCTCAACGGAGGCTTGTGTTACACGTGGCGTTGGAGCAGTCAGGGAGCACAGTCAGAGCTCTCAACGGAGGTTTTTTGGCTGGCAGGTAGCGAGCGCTTGTTAGCTGGCTCTGGCGATGGTGCTTGAATAGGCCGGCGGAGCAGTCACGGATGCGGTCACAATGCTGATTGTGGCTGAGGGGTCTGAGTCTCCAAGAAGCTAGGGAGAAACCGAATGTATATCCTGAAGTGTGTGCTGATTCCTGTGATCCCCAACGTGGGTATGCAGTGCAGCCTGAGAGGCTTTCTGAGGCAAGACTGGTGACCAGGAGACTGGCGATCAGAGAGATCGATCCAAGGATCAAGCCCACACACCCCAAGTCTGGAGCAGAACGTTCCGACTGCGGATCGCACAAGGATCGAGGTAAGCGTTGGGGCTGTATTCCACAGGGAGTACACAAGCAACCCACGACACGTCGTAGCACAGGCAGGGGTCTCTGACCGTGCAGGAGGGCAGGGATCGTGCAGCACGAGGCGGTGTTCAAAAAAACCCAGCACACGTCCCAATATACCTCCCGTCCGAATTATCATGCCCGTTGCAGCAAATGCACTAGGTGCATCCATACTTGCGCACGTTATTACATCGCTTGTTACAGACTTCTCCCTGCCTTCAAACAGAGCTTCCCGTCGTTTCAGTTGAGGCTACAAGTGCAAAAGGACTTTGAGTGACCTACCTCACTCGCCTCGCGCGGCGGCTCTGCAAGCGCAGCTGCTGCTGCTTCCCTCGCTGCCGCGGCTGCTGCCTCTACCTCTTTGGCAGCGGCGTCCGTGTCATGCAGCTCGTCCTCCTGCAACAAAGGGAACACGTCACTTTGTGGAGAAGAAACCATAGAACTCGAGTATCAGCGATTTCACTTGAGAAAAGAACACAGAAGTTTGTGCGGCGGATTTCAGCAGAGAACGTTCATGCGGAAAGCTGGGACGCAAATCTCAGCGCCCTAGAAGTGCATCCTCTCCAAGCTCTACAGTAGATAGTCCTCCACGGCAGCGAACCAGTCTGGCATGCATTTTCGAGGGGACATACCACAAACACTGGGGAAGGACACACATACAGGTTTATGATGTCACGAACATCACCCGCGAAAGGCAAAGGGCCCGAAACTGTTGGAAGCTTCTTTCCAGGGCAACGGGCAAGTGGTGTCAATTACCGAGAAGGAAGGACGTGATGCAGGGTGCCCAGCAGAAACCCTTGCCGACGGCAGCTCACGGTCCGTGAGCTGCTCGTCGGAGGCTACACTCGAGGAGTCGTCGGCGAGTGAAGAGGC
Source organism: Cymbomonas tetramitiformis (assembly GCA_001247695.2). Classification (NCBI taxonomy): domain Eukaryota; kingdom Viridiplantae; phylum Chlorophyta; class Pyramimonadophyceae; order Pyramimonadales; family Pyramimonadaceae; genus Cymbomonas; species Cymbomonas tetramitiformis. Next base: position 25,365 of record LGRX02008577.1, read on the forward strand.
GGCGTTTCCAAGACCGATCTGCAGAAGGCTGCGATCCCACTCTCGGCCCTCGATAGCCTGGTAACAACCAAACCAGAGGCGGATCGGCTCATCAAGCTAGTTATCAGTTTCTCAGTAACAATAGGGTTACCGATCCAGCTGTCGAGCAAGGAATGACCCTGTGGCTGTGCCATATGACGCAGCCTCAGGAAGCAACAGAAACCCTGCCAAACCCTTGCATATCAAGACAAACCCTTGCATGTCAAGACTATCAAAGACAAAGAACTAGAAGACGTTCGTCAAGATGCTGTCAAGAAAATCCTTCCTGCAGGATTATTTGAGTGAATCTGAATTGTACTTCTCGATGGAGAGAAATCCACGTGTTGCCGTAGTGCTGAGTGTTGCATAAGAATAGGGCGAGAAAAAGCGTTTAAGCTTCCAGAATATGGAGAACGCGAGTGCTCTGTGTATCTCTGCAGAAGACTGAGGGCGGAAAGGCTCCTTACTTCCGTTGGCACGGCCACGTTATTCCGTTGACAGATTTCCAGCAAAGATGAAATGAGCTGTTCTGCCTCCCTAAGGGCCTGTCGTACAATACAAAACGTGGCATAAGTACGCAGGGCTCAACATGCAGCTAAGTGAGCATAGGGACTCTATTTGCAAGCACGCGTCACAAGTCAGGTCTTTCAGTGAACAGACATGCCCGAGAACGACGGTTTTCATGCTCTTTGCAGCTTCAGCTTTTCTCAGAAACAAAGGCCTAAGTCCGCCAACATTTGGAGACGGATGTGGGGCGGCAAGAGAAGAGCTCGGCTGGGCAAGTTTCGTTCCGCAGCCAAATCGTGTTTGCATCAGTCTCCCTTGGACGGCTTCCCTAGGGGTCACAGAGGAAGCTTTCTTGATACCAAAATTCTACCTTTGCTAATTTGCCATTCTTTTCTTGATGCTCTGCATTCTTTTTGAGCAAGTTATCCTTCACGCGCACAAAATTTGAGAGATCCGCAGAGAAGCCTGAGTTGAGCTTATCAGTGGCTTCGGTGTATTCCAGCCTGCTCACCGCCACGTCAAAGCAGCTGAAACATCTCGGACAGGTTGTCCCCAATACCTCACTTTACTTACACCTATACGGCTTGTTGGCTGGGAATCCCACCCGATCAGTTCTTGAAACTTAACAAGCCCGGCGTGTCAACATTTAGCCGGCAGTCAGCAGGGGGCATATCTTACTTTCAACTGCTTAGGAGCACAGATGTATCAAGCATTTGAGATGGGAGAGCTACAGGCTGTCCAGAGTTTGAGCTTTCAGCCTGAAGGCGGGTCTACGCACGGCCAGCATCTATCCTACAAGCGACCTCGAAAGCCGAGAGGGCTTAAGAGCAGTTCATTTCTGATATTTGTGGCAATAAGCCTAGAAACAGAATTTGAGGGAATAACCTACCTCTCCTTTTCGCGAAGTTCGGTCTGGCGATCAACTTCAGTTTCCAACCGTTCCAGCTGAACACAAACACAGCACGCGGTATTGATTTTGTTGAGCAAGTACCAAGAGAAATATCGACTCTATTTGTCGGAGAAAACTCAGCACGTAGACATACCTCAAGCGCGAGCCACTCGTTATCTCTCCTCAGACGTTCGACGTCGTCGGGGCTCAAGTCACGCAACTTTCCACTCCCGTCGTCAGCAAAAAGCCAGGATAGTCGGCTATGTAGAATAGGAAACAAGCCATCTGATCCCACTGAAAACATATCTTCGGAGTTGCTCTTGATATCTGTAGGAAGCGAGAGTTTCGACCACACGCGTCTTAAGTACGAAGGGTTCAAAGATCCAAAGACCAAGAGTCTGATCATCTGCTTCGTTCAAACGTCAAAAAATGACGACTGCGTTCGCACCTGCCGCGTCGTTTAGTTGCAGCTTAAAGTGACAGGTTGTATCCAACACTTCACAGCAACTTGTATAGGGAGTAGCTCCGGGTTTACCTTTTAAGTTTCCAAGGCTAACAGTGCTTCTCAATCCTTGACCTACTGCCATGCCCACCGTTTCTCCGCCAACGGTTGGCATAGCAAGTTGCTTGCCCCTGCGACATGCACTTGCGTGAGTGGCCTGCGCCAGAAATGTGAAGAAACTGGAAGGAGCAGATACGGGTGCTCGGAGTGGTCTTGGTGACTTTTGCCAGAAAATAGCAAAACGTGCACATACCTCCCGCAAGCTTCGGGCCATATGAAACCAAGAGTGCCGTCTGGGATCTTAGGATGACGGGTAGAACTCTCAGCTCGTCCGACGTTCTCATCCTACACAGTTCAAAACAAGGAGCGCTTTCAGGACGCATCATTAGATGCGAAAGGCGATCGACAGATAACAGTAAGAAAGCAGGGAGCTTAGCTGGACGGTTGACTACCAGGGATAAGCCCTCCAAAACAAAGTAAGCGAACCAGAAGCACGGCGAGAAAGCAGCAAGGTCAGGCTTTATGCCTAAGGCCCAAATAGAACGGAGAAAACCAGGCAACAGAAACGCTTCTCCCTTACTGGCCGCCATACACCGCATACTGTTGAGAAACGGTCGATCTGCTTCCTGTTTGAGATGGAAGTCTAAGTATCTACACTTCTATTCGACTAAACACCTACGTTTCTACTTATACATCCACTCAGGTGCACACGAGAGGAGACCAGCTAAGCACACACTGAGGCAATATATCGTACCACCAAAGCATGAACTCGTTCGAAGTGAGAGTTATCAGAGAGGTGTGGCTGTTCACGACCACGATCACTAGCAAAATTGTCAGAGGCCATATCTTTGCCAGAGTCGCTGCTTTCAACGTTTGAAGAAGAAGCGACTGAGCTAGTGTCTTCCATTAGCTGTGCGCGTCGTGCGGCAAGAGCTTGCTCGGTCGTCCTCTCCAGTAGCAAAAGGCCCTGAGACCAAAACTCACAATAACCGGCTCCAATAAACGGCGGTGTGCGCTTTCAAAACAGGAAGTGGACACGAAACTACAAAGCGTGAGGCTTGGTAAGCCCTTCTTGATCTTGGGTCAAGCTGATATGCGGAGCAGGTTGAAAGATGCCTCGCGATACCCTCTCCCTGCCCCCATCTTGGGTCTGCCTCACCGAAGTTCGAAAAATAGGCGGGATGTGATAGCATCCGCACCTCTTTATCCCCGGGGATGCCAACACGGTTAATGGCTTCCGTCAAACAACGTGTGACCTCATCTTCTTCTCGTAGTGCCTGCAAGAAAAGACAACAGCCAATTCAGCTCGCCTCAAGTCTCTCAGATCAACGTTCTATATCTAGCAGCAGAGGGGCTTGGACCGCAAAGTGGAGCCTACATACCTGTGATAGACTGCCATTTTGCTCGTGATGCTCCGCGTTCTCCTTCTTGAGACGTTCCTTGGTCAAAAGGAACTCCGCTCGTTCGGCAGCCCAATTTGACTTGAGAGCGTCCTTGCATTCCGTATATTCCGCCCTGATGGAAAACGACTATTTTGAGGCGCACGAATTGAAGGTGACGTGTACATAGTGCTTAAGAGAAGCCATAAAATTAGGTCAAGGGTAGTTGTGACTAGTAAGCGTTTGGAATGAAAAAACCTAGGTTGCGGGCGGTCTCTCGAAAACGCGGTACTGTGAAATAACTCACCGATCATTTTCGCGAAGCGTCTTCTGGCTCGCCACCTCCGCAGCAAGCCGCTCACACTGCTCTCACAGCAGGTCGAGCTTCTCAATTTTGCGTCATGAAACAGTGTAAAATTCAGTACGGGTCGCAGAGTAAGCAGTGCACATACCTCTACAGATAAGTGCGCGGAATCGCGGAGAAGCACTCTAACTTCGTCAAGATCCCCCGACTTGTCCAACTCGCCTCCGACGCTCAGACTAACTGCACACCAGATATTTTCCCCCTCAAAAAAGACCCGCGCCCCCCAAAAGCGGGATGAGTCGAAAGTAGAATTGCCTCAATATTAGACACGACGCTCCGATAAAGTCTTTAAGTGAAAACAGAATAACTGAGTCATACCGTGACGTAAAGGACTGGCCGGTGGTGAGTTTTTTGCCAGGGAGGCAGAAGCGTTGGGTTCAGCGTTGCTCAACAACACTGCAGGTATATGGCCCTCGCCATCCGAAGGAATGCCGGTGGCTCCCCGATGCGGACCGCACTCCGAGTCAGCCGCAAGTCTGGAACCAACGATTCGCCTCGTTTCCACCCTCATTTCGGTGAAAAGATTTTGAAGTGGTTTGCCCCTGAGATGTACAATAGGGACGTTTACGTAAGGTTTCCAGTAAACGGCTCTCGCAGACAAACACACCATATGTTTATTCTCTGCTGTCCTCCGTACATTCAGCACTAAACACACGCACGGTGGAGAAAACCGTTGAGAGCGTTGAAAGCGAGGGAGAACACGTACAACCCTAGGTGGTCCACAACTTTCACAACTGTTCTGCGAAAGGAAAATACGCAAAAAAATACCTTCCACAAGGACGAATCCAATTGAAACCTCGAGTTCCATCGGGAATCTTCGGTTCGACTTGTGCCGCTCTTCGCCTTTCGGTTTGGGGCAGTTCCACGCCGTCCTCATGTGTGGTTGAAGTATCTGGTCCAGCCGAGGACTCCCCCATGTGTGGTATTCCGTTTGTATCAGAACTCGCGGAAGCTCAATGAAGGACAAAGGTTAATTTCACTCTCCAGATCTGCCAAATATAGCTACACGCTTCAAGACACCTGATAGGTAATATTTGCTCAGGGTTTCAGACGGTTTGAAACCACAGAGACAGGTCCAAACGATTCAAGACCTCTGCACCTCAACAAAGCGTGCACAGCACGATGAAAATGTCAAGAGCAGCAAGTAGCGCATACTAGCCGAAGAGATTAGCAAAATTTTCTCAGCCTAGAGAGCTGATGGTCAAATACTGAAACGTTGAATAACTGGTTCCAGGATTGTCTTGCAAGGCTTGCAAGATGCAAAGGAAGCGTTTTATGCAAAACGGAAAATCGAAATGTCAAAATCATGATTTTCGTACGATAGAGATCCCACGTCAGAATCTGTTGGTTCCTTGGAGCTTGTAAGCTCGAGCAAATCCTGAGACCATGACCGTTCTGCGTTCAACTGCATCAGCATCTGCAGTTAGAGTTAGAGTCCGATCCCATCGCCATGCGGATGCCACCATCCGCATCCCAAGGGGTATAAACTAAGGGGATGCCACACGCCCAGTCGCCCACGTCTTTGCCGCGGAAGCTACAAGACGCACTTAGGGCCAGCCGTGCGATGTAGGGTCTGTACCTCGATGACTCCCGAAAGTACATCGTGCCCGTTCGATAATCGAGAATTTCGTTGAGCCCGCTTCAGAAAGCTATAAAGCTCAGGTATTCGCATATCAAGTAATTCGTTTAATTTTATAGAACATGAAATATTACAAGACATTATTTATCGAAATTTTGGTTTAACTTGTAATATACAAAAACATAAAAAATATCGGCGGATTTTATATTTTCCTAAAAATCAGTTAAAACTATTTTCTTAGGCTGCGGGAAAAAAAATGACTCGCTGCGCTCGCCCAAGACCGCAGATCGGCCCCTCAAATTCCAACCAATACCTGTGCGCGGCCATGGCGTAACGTGGCCAAGCACCACCAGAGGCAAGTGGCAGAGGGGGAGGAATGTGGGAAATGCGGAAAGTGGCTCGAACACAAAGGTGTCGAACGCACGAGGAAGTGGGGGTGGGAGACGAAAGGCGTTCTCAAGCACCACCACATCGTAGTAAGGCAGCACACAACGCGAAGGCGAGGAATGCGGTGAGGCGCTCTCGTAGGAGTCATAGCACTCGTTGTCGATGGCGAAAATGTCGGAGTCGTGCTTGGTGTCTGGTGCGCAAGCACCACCAGACACCACCAGACCAAAGCCAGAGGTAGAATGTTGTCGACGTAATCGAAGAGAGACCAACGCAGAACGAACAGCGGCCATACGCGCACGATGAGGTCCAGTGGACATGGTCGCTGACCACTGACTGCTGACTGCAGAATCTGCGAACCCAAAATTAGGGTTCCCAAGCGAAAAGCGAGTTTCTCGTAAAATCAAGCAAATCAAACGATGAAAGGGTCAATTTGGGGTAGATTCTCGCGGGGAAAACGTCGGTCAAGTCAAAAACGTCGTGCGGTAAACCGTTCTCCCGCCAGGAGCGGTGCTGCTGGCCAGATAGTCGAGAGCGCGTTTGGGTGCTTGGTGTGAACGTAACTTTCCGTAAAATTAACTAAATCGAGCGATGAAGAAGTCAAATTTGGGTAAAATTCGACGAGGAAAACGGCGGTGAGGTCAAAAACGTCGTGCGGCAAACCAATTTTCCGGCAGCGGAGGCGCTGCTGGCCAGAGTGTTGAAGGCGCAAATGTCTGTTGGAAGTTCAAAGATGCGGCGAAATGAAAAACGCCGATACGTAGGGGCGAAGGTCTCGTTAAATTCGGTTGAAGTTGGTCGAAAAATAACACAATTTCCCGAGGTACGTGCGAAGGTACGTGCGGAGGTACGTGCGGGTTACGTGCGGGTTACGTGCGGGTTACGTGCTGTTACGTGCGGGTTACGTGCGGGTTACGTGCGTGATCAAAGTAGCCGAGAAAAGGATGCCACACCAAAGATGGTGGACCGATAACCTGACAGAAAAGGCTAATATATATTATATATTAGACTGGCGGAAGCACTAGCAGGGAGTGACACCGCAATTCACTGCACACTAAGATGAGATAATAAAAAACTTTGGGGTTTTATTATCGCGGAACGGTGAAGAGAGAAGCAAGCTGATGTTGCACCTCGGGTCAAGGGGTGATCGGAGAGAGTGTGACTGCCCCCCACCTTATGGGGGGGGCTGAAAGTCTCATCTCACATCAAAGCACCACTTCCGCGGTACGGACGACGCTGGCCTCCTCTCCGAGCTGGTGGTGCAGCTGCGTACGGAGTTTCATTCGGCTGGACTGGAGCTGGCATCCTTTGACCTCGACGACCCTCTGGCTCGTGTGGTGACCAAGGTCAACGGCTTGCTCTTCGACGTTCTGGCTCTGGTTATCGAGAAGCACAGCAACGCCTACGTCTGGTTGACTGGCACCGACGCCTCGTCTGACCGTGATGGACGGCGAGCCTTGGTGGACATCATCAAGGGCTGTGTACCGGTGGCGCTACGTGAGTCGCACCAGGAGGAGCACGCCGCGTTGCGTTATCCCGCAGACACTGACCCGCAGCCCATCTTGGCTCGGGAACAGCGTCTGGTGCGGGATAACAAAGCTACGGACTGGACACCCACCGAGGAGACCAGGAAGCTCTCCCTGTACAACCGGCTAGACCCGGTGTTTTACACCGCGGTCAAGGTGCGGTATCCTCTCGCGGCCGATCTCGCGCATGTCTCCTTGGCGTCTCTCCGCTCCCTTGTGGTGGAGATTTATCAGGCTTGGGCGCAGACGGGGGCGGGGAAGGCAGTCTCGGGCAAGAGCGGCATCTCTGCGCAGCTCTCCAGCACCGAGTACGGCGCCCTTCTCAACAAGATCAACGAGCTTCAGGACTTGCTACGGCAGCAACGCGGGGCGGACGCGCCGCCGGCGCAGCGTCAGCAGCGGCAGCAGCAGCAGCGCGGTACGCAGCGGGGATTCCGTGTCGGCACGCACCCGTTGCCTGCGGTCGGTTTCGACCGTGACGACCAGAAGGCGAAGCCCTTTTGCGGGAGGTGCAAGAAGGCGGGAAAAGGTGAGCAGTACCACTTCTACCGCGACTGTCCGTTGGGCGGGCGTCAGCATCCCCCGCACTCGGCCGCGGCATTCTGCATTCCCATCGACGAGGAGGACGAGGAGGGGGTGCGTGCATTGGCCATGTGTGCCCTGTTCCAGCAGGCGGCGGATGATGGGGCTGAGGCGTTTGCCAATGCGGCATCTACGTACGGGCCGCCTGCGGGGTGCAGCATTGCAGGCAATCAGCACGTTATTTGATCTGAACGCGGCCCTGTCAGAGGACAGCAAGAAGCAGGACCTGGGCAAGGCGGATGGCGAGGCCATCGTGTTCGCAATGGGAGACATCACGGCATTGACCTGCATAAACCACGAGGCCTCAAAGAACCGTCTGAAGGTACACGGGATGCTTCGCTGTTAGTTTGAGGGTGTGCTTGAAGCCACAGGGACTGAAGTGGTATGTTTGCACAGGTATACAAGAACATGCCGGGGTTCGTGCTGTTGGATGGTGTACGCCAAAGTGAGGTACGGGGGAACACACCCACGGCTTCAGGGCACATGTACACCACTCTGGCACGTTCCCTGAACAAGCCGAAGCTGGATTACAAGAAGGCGGTGCTGGCAAAGTTCGGCCCGGACTTGGAGGGTATAGCCGGTGTGCAGACCTTGACTAACTTTTTTTGCGGGAATGTCTTGGGCCCGTTGTCCTTGACCGAGTACCAATCTTTGGGGGCGGTCCTTGAGAAGAACGTGAAGGAGTTCGGGGCGAAGGAGAACTGGACTTCCAAAAAGACCTCGGACATGGTGAAATATCTGTGTGAGATGGCAATGGAGCATTACCAGGAGTACGCGGCGCCGTTCCAGGCTTTGCACTCGACTGGTACATTCAAGCATAACTGTCAGATCACGGAATGTGCGGCTTTGAAGAGCAAGTGTAGCGAGGACGGCAAGACTTTGGTGGTGGGACAGAAGAGCGTCGAGCTTGGGGAGTATCTGGTGGAGAGGTACACTTCCTCTGCGGGTCAGGTGGTGATGGACCCTTTCATGGGCTCGGGCAGTGGGGGGATTGCGGCCCTACGCAAGGGCCGCTGCTTCCTAGGCTACGAACAGAAGCAGACCAACTTTTTCTCGGCGGTTTTCCATCTCAGTTGCGCCCTGCAGAAGATGATTGAGGGAGATGAAGACTTTGTTCTTTTCAAGTATGAGATTCCTTAGGCCCTCCATAGATATTTGTCATTGTGTAAGCGGGAAGGTCCCAAAGGATGAAGAGCTGCAGAGTGTAGTTTTTGCCGCGGCACAAGTGTGACAATGGCCGAAAGATGAAGAAGTAGACTGATAATTACAGAAGTTCGAAAGGAAGGTCTTACGCGAGTCGAGAAGGGGCGGTACCACCGTGCTAGTATTGAGGTGTAAGAATAGCCTACGGAAAGTTTTGCGCGAGTCGAGAAGGTGTAGCTTTGCTGCGTTAGTATTGAGGTGCAAAAATTGCCAACTGGACAAATCTGCAAAGTATAAGTATGTTGTTAAACGGCCCACTTAGAACCCTGTATTTACATAGAAACCTATATGCGGTGCGCGTATCGTAGACAGAGAGTAAAATACGGAGCAAATAAGAGCAACCGCGTGCCGTTAACTAAATTACCTCGTAAACACGGACTCTAAATACTAAGAGTTTCACCTCGTTGTATTCATGGGTCCCTCGTCGTGGTGACGAAATTTTTACAAATATTGTTTTGGCAAACTCGGGTCCTCGGGACCCCGTATCCTCGGCACTTGCGTTTGGTGAGCCGGGACCACGGATTCAACAAATTCATTCTTGGAGAAAATTGACGGAGTCTCCCAATCGAGATCACCACCAGGCGAAGGCAATCCCGCAGCCGACTGAGCATCGGGCACAGCCGCCACCCCCATGATCGAGATGCAAAGAACGAGGGAAAGGAGGAAAGGAATTCCCCATGGCCCAACCGTGGCAGGAAAGCCCCAGGGCGGCTTCCCACAACCGTAGGTCCTCTGCTTGTCCACGGGTGGCCCGGAAACATGATTGGCCGACGGAGGCGAACCCCGCTGCTTCAGCCGGAAGCTGCCGTCGGCAAAGTCCTCGTAGTCGTCGGTGTCGTAGCCGGTGAGGTCAACCGGCGCGATGGCGGCGTGGTTGACAGTCTGAACGAATCCAGGGAACTCCCCGTCCGTCGTGGCAGTCACCCGCGCCGATTGAAGCGGCACGGGCTTCACATCCTCCTCCTGCGAGACAGGTATAGCAGGGGCCGGCACGGCGGATGCCGATGCCGCCGCACCACCTGCCGGAACCTGCTCCTCCGGCATGCCCCCCGCTGCCGCGGGGCCGCACACCAGAGCCGATGCATGCGGCTCGAGAACCGCCGGTGGTGGGAAGGATGCGTGGGTGTAGTGCACCTTGCAGTTTGCCGCGGCATGGACCTCCGCGGCGAGATCGTCCAGCCGCTGATGAATGTCGTCACCTGCGGGCTCGTCAGCAGGCTGCCGCGGCTCTACCGTGAAGCCGTAGGCGGACACGTCGATCCCGCCCACCGCACCCGCACAGAGTACCGCAGGCGGCCCGTACGTAGATGCCGCAGTGGCAAAAGCCTCGGCCCCATCATCCGCCGCCTGCTGGAACAGGGCACACATGGCCAATGCACGCACCCCCTCCGCGTCCTCCTCGTCGATGGGAATGCAGAATGCCGCGGCCGAGTGCGGGGGATGCTGACGCCCGCCCAACGGACAGTCGCGGTAGAAGTGGTACTGCTCACCTTTTCCCGCCTTCTTGCACCTCCCGCAAAAGGGCTTCGCCTTTTGGTCGTCACGGTCGAAACCGACTGCAGGCAACGGGTGCGTGCCGACACGGAATCCCCGCTGCGTACCGCGCTGCTGCTGCTGCCGCTGCTGACGCTGCGGCTGCTGCCGCTGCTGCTGCGCCGGCAGCGCGTCCGTCCCGCGCTGTTGCCGCAGCAAATCCTGAAGCTCGTTGATCTTGTTGAGGAGGGCGCCGTACTCGGTGCTGGAGAGCTGCGCAGAGATGCCGCTCTTGCCCGAGACTGCCTTCCCCGCCCCCGTCTGCGCCCAAGCCTGATAAATCTCCACCACAAGGGAGCGGAGACACTAGAACAAGGTTTTCGCTTAAGTTTGCTTAAGTTTGCTTAACTTTTCTTAAGTTTTCTTATCTTTTCTTAAGTCCATGAAAATTATACCGCGTGTCATGTTTTATACAATTCGGTCATCAGCTGGCCTTCAGAATGCCCGTGGATGTATCAACGAGGACGCGAGCGAGTACGTCAGAGCAAAAGATAAGAAAAGTTGAGTGAAAACCGTGTCCTGGTGGGTGGCGGGGGACTCGAATAATTATACACAAGAAAACTTAAGCCAAAACCGTGCTCTGGTGACTGAAGAAATATAAATTGGGTGGCGGGGGGCTCAAAGTAATTATACACAAGATATGATAGTCAGATATATGTCATTCCCGACGACGAGAGCTCGCGCCTAGGGCAAGGAAGAGAAATTATATTCGAGGCGACATGGAGGGTGCGACGATGCGCCAATCAGAAACTGGGATCCATCCGTGAAGATTCAAAATTTTACTTCGGAGTTTTGGCTGAGCAGCACACGCGCCGCAAGTCAAAGTCAAGCTTCTCTTTACCATTAAAGTGTTTTCTTTTGTTGCACAGACCTTTCGCTGACGCTAAAACGGGGCTTCTGACAACATATCCGACTTGATGAGCTTGTTTGTCGCGGAAAACTACACCGAATTCGTTCATCAATTATTTTCTTTGGATAATTTCTCCGAAAACTGCGACTTTGCTTTTCAACCCTATGATTTGTCGATAGAATTTTGCAGCCGTAGCAGTTGTGGTGACACTAGCTCATTTAGAGCGCCAAACCTTGGTTTGGGGGTCTCGGTTAAAGTCCGAGGTGTCACATAATTGTGGTACGCTTCTCATTCACCTCTCGTTCACTCTCTTTTCCTTACATTTCACTGACGGACAGACCTTTCGCTGGCGGCGAAACGGCTTTCCGGACGACCTTTTTGACCTGACAGGTGTTTTCCTCGCGGAAAACCACCCTATTTTGATCATGTCTTGACCTGTTTGTGACATTTTCCCCGAAAGATGCAAAAAACCCTCATGACCCTAAGTTGTAGAGGACAAATTCTGCAGCCACGCCAGAATTGGTGACACTAGCTCAATTAGAGCGCCAAACCTTGGTTTGGGGGTCTCGGTTAAAGTCCGAGGTGTCACATAATTGTGGTACGCTTCTCATTCACCTCTCGTTCACTCTCTTTTCCTTACATTTCACTGACGGACAGACCTTTCGCTGGCGGCGAAACGGCTTTCCGGACGACCTTTTTGACCTGACAGGTGTTTTCCTCGCGGAAAACCACCCTAATTTGATCATGTCTTGACCTGTTTGTGACATTTTTCCCGAAAGATGCAAAAAACCCTCATGGCCCTAAGTTGTAGAGGACAAATTCTGCAGCCACGCCAGAATTGGTGACACTAGCTCAATTAGAGCGCCAAACCTTGGTTTGGGGGTCTCGGTTAAAGTCCGAGGTGTCACATAATTGTGGTACGCTTCTCATTCACCTCTCGTTCACTCTCTTTTCCTTACATTTCACTGACGGACAGACCTTTCGCTGGCGGCGAAACGGCTTTCCGGACGACCTTTTTGACCTGACAGGTGTTTTCCTCGCGGAAAACCACCCTAGATTGATCATGTCTTGACCTGTTTGTGACATTTTTCCCGAAAGATGCAAAAAACCCTCATGACCCTAAGTTGTAGAGGACAAATTCTGCAGCCACGCCAGAATTGGTGACACTAGCTCAATTAGAGCGCCAAACCTTGGTTTGGAGGTCTCGGTTAAAGTCCGAGGTGTCACATAATCGTGGTACGCTTCTCATTCACCTCTCGTTCACTCTCTTTTCCTTACATTTCACTGACGGACAGACCTTTCGCTGGCGGCGAAACGGCTTTCCGGACGACCTTTTTGACCTGACAGGTGTTTTCCTCGCGGAAAACCACCCTAAATTGATCATGTCTTGACCTGTTTGTGACATTTTTCCCGAAAGATGCAAAAATCCCTCATGACCCTAAGTTGTAGAGGACAAATTCTGCAGCCACGCCAGAATTGGTGACACTAGCTCAATTAG
>LGRX02008578.1:0-18690 GCA_001247695.2 Cymbomonas tetramitiformis
GCGGCAGCCCGCGGCAGCCCGCGGCAGCCCGCGGCAGCCCGCGGCAGCCGATTCAGTCGCGATTTTTGCGCGGTTCGGCACGATTGTTCTCTTTTGGCGACCTTACCCGAGGTTTTAACGACGAAACCTCCTCTGTGTCACTGTACTGTCGTTTTGTCTGTACTGTGACACTGTCTCTGTACCGCGTTCGTGACAACATGACAATTTCCGCGTCTCTGGTTGGAGGTCCACCGTTTTTGGTCGACGACAGTACAGTAGGGCTCTACAGACAAAAAGGACGACAGTATAGAAGCAGAGTCGTGGATGTCGCCAAAATGACATTTCTCAGAATTAAGTATGGGGCAGTACAGCCGACAGTACAGACGACAGGACAGACGACAGTACAGACGACACCGACAGTACAGACTACAGTACATACGACAGTACAGAAATATCGAAGCGCGGACACTCACGATACTCTCACGATGGCTCGATTCTGTCGTTTATACCGCGGATAATTAAACGGATAATTTTATCGCGCGTTTGCACGCTATTTTAAGAAATAATGCGCTATTTTTAGGGGGTTCTTCGTAATAAAAAGGCGCATGGATACGGACAATGAATATATTGTGGATATATATATTTATATTCAAAATTCTTGGTGTCCCCACGATGTCACCCTTGTTTCGCCGAAATATGTATGAAATCGATGTCTTTAAATATGCAATTTGTGATGAAAATCGGTGCAGTACAGCCCATCGAACCGTGCAGTGTCACAGTACAGAGACGGTATTTCGCTTAGGCCCGTGCTACACCGGATTTTGGTACACTGTCGAGAAGCAAATAAGATTCGTTTCGCCGGGTCATACAGTCTCCATATGACCCGGCGATCATTTTCAGACGAGTTATTAAATCTATAAATCACAGTCCGCGCGATCAGATTAAAATCGACATTCGCCTCATCGAACGTGCGAAACGACTTAAAAAGGAATATTTCGGGCAAACGCGCGTCGGTCCGACGTGGACAACATCATAAAAACGTGCTGGTGTGTACAGACGATCGCGTCCGCGTCGTTTTTAAAAATATAAATGCAGATTTTCAAATTGCGGAACACTCCACGTCGAAAACTAGACGACCCCGTCTTGAACAGTGTCTGTGATTGGAAAATGCAGCATATTTCAGTCCAGCGATACACGATCTTCGCACCCCAGCTAGCCGGTGGTCTCTCTGAACCGTTCCCATTTTTTTTGATCTGATGATCCAGGATTTGTCGCAGGCGACATTTGGGTGCATTTGGGTGCAAATCAGGGGTGGACAGGTATATAATCGTTTGGCTTATATAAGCCGATTATATCGCTAATGGGGATATAACTATAAGCGTCGAAAATCAGGCCAAAAAGACGCTTATATTATATCCGATATAAGCGTCTTTGCTTATATAACTATAAGCGCATATATCGGCATATAAGCGCTTATATCGGCGATATAAGCGCTTATATCACCACCACCTGGGCTGATATATTATACTGGTACTTTTATGGCTTTTAGTAAAGGGTAATGCTACTGACGCTGGAATTTCGGGTGTCTTTTTACTTATACACGATTATATAAACCTGGGCACCTCGCGCGATCGAGCCTGCCCACCATCGTCCTCACCGGCCGGTTCCGGTGGATCGTGATGACGACAACGTTCAACGTACACTTGGAACCGACAGCAGGGTCGATGATAAAGGTCATGGTCAGCGCCCATAATTCATTCGTGCACGTTCATTCGCCTCAAAAGGCGAATACTGCTGAACTGCTGAACTGCTGTGGTACGTTTCTTGAGCGAGTATTTTGTGTTTACTTGGTTTCTTGTGTGAACTAACGATGCGGTTTGTGTGCAGCTCGTGCTGCAGGCTTAGAGATCAGACCGCGCCCTGAGATGTGGAGGGCTAAGTTGGCAAGTGCCAACCAAGTGTGGGATGAAACCCACCCACGTCGGACCCAATGCATAAAACGCTTTGCAGCCGAGGGGTTTTCGTGCGTCAGAGCGCACGAAACTTGGCACTAATATTACTGACAGTAATATTAGTGCACCCTCTGAAGCGCAAGGTGGGCCGTTGAGTATGCTGCAAGCGACTGCCACTTGACTTAAAGCGTTTTGGGTTTGGGTTTCACTAAAGTACCCAAACCCAAGACTGCCTGGCAGGATGGGCGTTCCCGTGAAAGATAGCATATCAAACTTGACAGGTATGATCACACTAGTCCTGTGAACATTTCCTGCAAGTTTCAAGGTATGCCGTTGAGTACGCTTCAAACGGTCGCATCTAGACTTAACGCGTTTTGGGTTTGGGTTTCAATGTTGATTAATGTACCGAAACCCAAGACTGCCTGGCAGGATGGGCATTCCCGTGACAGATAGCACATCAAACTTGACAGGTATGTTCACACTTGTCCTGTGAACATTTCCTGCAAGTTTCAAGGTATGCCGTTGAGCATGCTTCAAACGGTCGCATCTAAACTTAACGCGTTTTGGGTTTGGGTTTCAATGTTGATGAATGTACCCAAACCCAAGACTGCCTGGCAGGATGGGCGTTCCCGTGAAAGATAGCACATGAAACTTGCCAGGTATGTTCACACTTGTCCTGTGAACATATCCTGCAAGTTTCAAGGTATGCCGTTGAGTATGCTTCAAACGGTCGCATTTTGACTTCGAGCGTTTTGGGTTTGGGTTTCAATGATGATTGATGTACCCAAACCCAATAATGCCTTTCAGGATGGGCGTTCCCGTTCGGAATAGCTCACGAAAGTTGGCAAATATATGCATATAAAGGGTCTTATGAACACTTCCTACAAGTTTCAAGGTATTCCGTTGAGTATGCTTCCAATGGTCATATCTTGACTTGGAGCGTTTTGGGTTTTCAAAACGCTTGAAGTTAAGATGTGACCATTGCAGGCATACTCAACGGCCCACCTTGCGCTTCAGAGGGTGCACTAATATTACTGTCAGTAATATTAGTGCCAAGTTTCGTGCGCTCTGACGCACGAAAACCCCTCGGCTGCAAAGCGTTTTATGCATTGGGTCCGACGTGGGTGGGTTTCATCCCACACTTGGTTGGCACTTGCCAACTTAGCCCTCCACATCTCAGGGCGCGGTCTGATCTCTAAGCCTGCAGCACGAGCTCCACACAAACCGCATCGTTAGTTCATACAAGAAACCAAGTAAACACAAAATACTCGCTCAAGAAACGTACCACAGCATTTCAGCAGTCCAGCAGTATTCGCCTTACGAGGCGAATGAATGTGCAGAATGAATTGTGGGCGCTGACCATGACCTTTATCATCGACCCCTGCTGTAGGTTCCAAGTGTGTCACGTTGAACGTTGTCGTCATCAAGATCCACCGGAACCGGCCGGTGAAGACGATGGTGGGCAGGCTCGATCGCGCGAGGTGCCCAGATTTATATAATCGTGTATAAGTAAAAAGACACCCGAAATTCCAGCGTCAGTAGCATTACCCTTTAGTAAATGTTTGATTTATTTTCTTTTATATATTTTCTTGGCTTTTTGATTTCAATATGTGTCTACACACTGTGCACTGTCATATTCCGCTTGTATGACGTATCACTAAATAAAATCAGATATAGAAAATCCTGAATTCGCCCACGAACTGCTAAATTTAGGGGATTATAATCATTAAATTGTGCTTATATAAGCGTCAACGCTTATATTATATCGACGCTTATATAAGCGTCGATATTACCATTATATCACCTCGACCCACGGTTATATAAGCGCTGACGCTTATATCTCAAGAATCGATATAACTGTCCACCCCCTGGTGTAATGTTGTCCAACATTTGGGACCTCGAAATCGAGGTCCCAAATGTTGGACAATTATTTGCTTTTTGGCATTTCACAAATAATGCCTTCGCATGACCTCGCATGACATCGCCGGATGACAGTCGCGACAGGAGCCAATGAAATCGCTGCGATCAACACATTTGCTTTCCCAAGTTTCGGTGTAGCACGGGCCTTAAACCTCCGGGCTGTACTGTACTGTCGCGCGACTGCCACGTCGGCACAGAATTCCCCAAAATCGACAGTACAGTACAGAAAACCGACAGTACAGTACAGAGGAGGTTTCGTGGCTGAAACACCGGGTTACACCTTTCGCATGAATCGGCCCCCATAAGCTTCCCTTGTGCGAAGGTGGGATAAGACGAATGGCGTTCGTAGGGAACACCATCCTTCCTACCTGACGCTTTTTGGGCAGGGCCTTTACCATGTGCACCCACTATCGGGAAAGCCAATCGGAACATGGCAGCTCAAAGATGCCATTGCAATACGACTTTTGTAAGTGCACAAATGGCAAAACACCATTGGTTGTCGATGACGTGTGAGCGACAATGTGAGTAAATACAGTGGTGGGAGGACTGTATCATAGTGAAATATAAATCTGAGTAAAAATTAAGTGGTGGGAAGACTGTATAATTTGTACCCCGGATGGGGAAACGTGAAATACTTGTTTATATTTATGACACATCGAGTTTGGACCAATAAAAACGTGCCACGCAGGCAGCAATTCTGAGCTATATTAATGATGAAATGCTGATGTGGAAGTAAGGCGGCCACGTGTTCAGAACTGGATTGGTCAAGTGCATTGACGTGTTCCCAATGTTCGGAAGATTTCATTGAATATTGGTGCTGATCAGCACCAATATTCAGAATATTGGGGCCATACAGCCCCAATATTCAAATGAAATATTCCGAAATTAGGAAAATGCCAATGCCCTGTGACCCAGCCCTGAACACGTGGCATTGACGACTTTGACCCGAAATTAGGTCAAAGCCGACAACGCCTGCGAAATGCTGTGTTGTGCTCTGCCTAAAAATGTTCTAATGCGTGTCAGACAAATACATTATGCAAAAAGAACATACACGGCAAAAGCATGGCCGGGATCTCCAAGGTACGCGGTGATGGGCGAGAAAAACCAAAGCCCCCGGATCCCACACAAGACGTCGGAACGAAAACATACAAGATGAAAACAAACGAATGCGATACAAACACGTAAGCGAGTGCATACAAAATGCAGCACACCAGTTGAGCAACAAACACACTGGGCGCGTGTGTCACAAGGGGGCATACGCGGATGGCACAAGGGGCATATGGCGGGGGGATCGGGGAATTAGGGAAAATACACGAGTCATCTGAAAACGTACAGTGACATGAGGGGCACACTAACGAAAGTGCATATGAAACTAAAATGGTGTGCGAGGATGCAGCGAGGATCTCGTAGGCGAGCGTTGAGCGTGGAGTCGGTCGAAGATGAACACAAGCGGAAAGGAGTCGAGTAGTTGAAGGTCATCATGCGGTCGAGCACTGATCCTGCATGTGAGCAAAAAGTTAGTCGTGCATACAAATATCGATGCATGCACACTTAACGTCAGTCGCAGAAACATTATGCGCAAAGATATTCATAGGAGGCAGGGTCACAGCAGCAGGGTCACAGCAGGAGGTGCACGGGAAGATGCAAACAAGAAATGAACTTGAAATTGCATCAGAACTCCCCTTTGGGTTAATTTCGAAGTTCGAAGCATCGATCTTAGAAATCCAGCTTTCTAGGCATTGATTGGCAGTATCTTTTTTACTATGACAGACGACTGAAAACTCGAACGATCTTGAAAATCTGTTTTTTGAGTTTCCGATTGGCTAGTATTTTATAATGTGACTCGTGATTGAAAAGACGATCGACTGCGTTGATGACAGACGATCATCGTAGAGATCCTCACCGTTCGCTTCGCCGTTCGCTGACGCGACGGTACAGATCACCGTGCGCTGACGCGCCGGTTACAAAACAGCCTGAGGTAGGATAGACTGTGATGACATGTCATGTCATGACATTGACATGACATGACATGACAGCGACAGCGACAGCGACAGTCGACACTGATGACACACCGATGACGCTGCACTGTAAGCAATATTTGAGCAATATCGCGAGTTGTGATGACGTGGCAGAGTCGAGAAATATTGTTGCAAAGCATATTTCATGACGTGGCTCTCACATGATCCCTTCGATTAATCGAGGGCTGATGTGTCACAAATATATCATGAAGAGGAGCTAATTAGCCCCAATATCTCTGAGGTCGCTGACGCTCTCTCAGGTGATATTGGGGCTAATTAGCACCTCTTCATACTATATTGTAGGTAAACGATTTTATACCTTCCGCATATCAAGTCAGTCGAGAAGCGGAAAACAGGCTGGGGATCGACGGTAGAGTTCAAAGTAATTTGAGTAAATGGACGACGATAAAGGGCAAGGGTGGACAATGTTGAGGCAAGGGTTGACAATTTTGTGGAGTCCCTTGGTATGTGGATAGCTAATTAATTGTCGATCTGAAAGTCAGTAGGGGATCAACGGCAGACAAGTTAGATGTCAGTCGTTGCCTGGGTTGACAATGCGCACGTTGGCCAACTTCTGACATCTACCTCTTGTCCAGTCGAGTGTCCACCATCGAATGTGCAATGTCCAATCGGTTTTATGCAAAAAAGAAAAAGAAAAAACCACGCCCGTCGGGCGTATGTCGGTTTTATGCAATTGTGTATTGTCTATCGAACACTTGTGTCACGGGTGTCACGCGACGCGGCGACCGACGGTAGCCGGAGGTTCTCTGAGGTATGGGCAATGGCGAATGGGGTATCCGAAGCCGCACTAAACCGCAAACGAGCGCGACCACCAGACACGAGAGTCGAGACAGTGTAGAGAGTGACTGAATGAGTGACATAACATGACATACAAGCGTTTTAGGTCCATATTTATTTTCACATCAAGTATAAAAGCCCAGAGACGTCATATGGCGTCTTTGACCCAGAATTCGAGTTCTTTGGTTTTCATAGTCTGATTTGTCCGCTTATTCTGAATTAGTGTATTCCGGCTAACTTTGACGGCTTCGAAGTATCCTACGTGGCGAATTGTCAAAATTCGGCGGCGCGGCTCTTTCAGTATCCCTCAGAAGGGCATGTTTAGCAAAATTGTCGGGTGGAATCTCCGGTCTTGCCGCGGTTTGACCGGACAGCGCGCCAACGTCCTCCCGCGGTTTCCGCTAGGGGGACGGTGGCGCTGCTTGAGGGAACGCTCATTAGGTCTAATCTCAAAACGAGAAGATTCTGTCCGACAGTTTTGTTGATCTTTGCATGATTAACAATATTTATTACGGACAACACCTTAGGAGTTCAATATATTAAGTTTAGTACTTCGACAGCCTAGCGACATCCCGCGGAGAAAGAGCGGAAGAAGTGCTTCATACCGCCAGCGATTCGTTGAGCGGATGAAGCGCATCTGCGCGTTTTAAACGTTTTACATAAGTTCACTTAGTTGTGTTAAGTAGCTACAGCCACTCCCTTGGTCAGAACGCCAAGAGAATGGCGTTTCGAGGATGGCGTTTACCGCTCCTCGCCACTCGAAGCGAGGACCCCAAGATCCGCTTCGAGTGACCAAATCTGAGCGGGCAAGTTACCTAGCGCCCAAAGTATGTCGTGTGTAACATATTTTGATGCTAGCATGCTGCGGATGTTCCTAATCTATTCATTAATTAACACCGCTGAAACAGCTCTTTACACTGGCGGAACGTGAGAAGTGCTCTTCACAACATGCAAGGCGGGTCTCGTGAGCGGCTCAGATGTCACGCGACGGGCGGGGGATTCGCTCTACCGACCGATGCAGCATCCGAGTGCAAATGTGAGGTTTCATTACAACTCTAAGACGTTGTATGACATGACATGACATCGCATGACATGACATCACATGACATCACATGACATCACATGACATCACATGACATCACATCACATCACATCACATCACATCACATCACATCACATCACATCACATCACATCACATCACATTACT
This sequence comes from Cymbomonas tetramitiformis, assembly GCA_001247695.2. Taxonomy (NCBI): domain Eukaryota; kingdom Viridiplantae; phylum Chlorophyta; class Pyramimonadophyceae; order Pyramimonadales; family Pyramimonadaceae; genus Cymbomonas; species Cymbomonas tetramitiformis. The sequence goes on from LGRX02008578.1 coordinate 7,876, forward strand.
CTGGGGGCAGAGCCTTCGGATCGGTTAAATTTAGATGTTATGACTTAGGGTTTGTAAATGTCATGGAGTCCGAAGGCTCTGGACTTTTATGTCACGTCCCGAAAAAAGGTTGTTCAAATGGCCTAAAAAATTCAGGGTTCCTTTAGACATGTATTCTAAGGTATACACAAGTGTCACTTTTTGGATTCGTGCTTTACTTTCCCTTTTATTGGCCACGAAAGTCGCAGAATTACAGAGAAACCAGCAGAAAAAACTGTGGTCAAGAATAATTGATACAAATTAACATGTCAGATATATAGTCGGGTGTATATATCGGATAACGGAGAATAAACCCTGAGTTAAGGGTTTCGATATCAGAACGGTAAAAAGTCTCAGATTGATAAAAGAGATACACATAAATACTAACGGGTGTTTCCCGTCTACTGGTGACGGTCACCCAGCCTACTATAGGTAGTGACAGGTGACAGTCTTTACTGTCGGTGTGTCACATCCAGCACACCACCTAGGGTGGTGACCGGAGCTAGTAGTGAACGAAGCAAACAAACTCCCTACTCAACTTCAGGAGGAAACTGTAGCACAACTGGGGGCCTGTACTCTTGGTCAGGGCGGTCCCAGGTCACAGCAAGATTGTCAGATACTGCTGTTACTTTGCTAAAACCCTAAACACAGCTCAAATTCAGAGAGCCCTTCTGCACATCTAGGAGGCTACACTACAGCCAACTCCCAGGCAGGCATGGCGTGACTAACTCTAGCCACTAGTGGTCTTCGGAGCCGTCTGCCCGGCTCGGAGCAGCGTGACTGTGAAGTAGTTGCCGGCCCCCGGGGCCGGTGATGAATCATTCGTAGAAGGAATTGACGGATTCTCGATCACGGGAGGCTGCACCGCACCGGGATGCTGCCAAGTGCTGCCCGACGGTGGAGCCTCGTCATCTGAAGATGAAGCCGGTGACAGCGGAGGGCCTTCCACAAACAACTCGGCAGGCGGCGGCGGTCCGGGATGCCACGGCATCGGAGCCATGTAGAGGCCCTGCCGTCTTTGCTCCCGCCGTTGGCGACGAGGTGGGATAGCACACGGTGCGCCATGAACCAGGCCAGTCGGCGAAGTCCCTGTAGCCGGGATCGCCGAGGTGGTCCACGTAGCACCACCGACCGGTGGAGCCGTGCATGTGCGCGCATCGTCACCACCGACACCGGCAACGGCGTGCGGCGCGGCGGTGGCGCAAATCACAAAGAGTGCGCACACCAAGGAGGAAGTGAGGAGAGACCTTCCGAACTTCGGAATGCCGCCCCCGCAGCCGTACCGTGGCCGCGGCGGTGTCGCCGAGGCATCTCCGTCGTCATCGTCGCTCGTGGCGTAAGCCGCGGGCTTGTAGTCGATCACGCGCCCCGGCGCCTCAACCGCGGAGAGCAAGCTCATGCTCGCGGCCGGCTCGTCGGGCACCAATGCAATCCCCGTGCCCTCAATGAAGTCGGCAAACGTGCGGGTGACGGGAGGGCAGAAGGGGTTCGGCGGACCGGTCCAATCCTCCTCGGACTCAACCGACGCGGGCGGGGAGTGCGCGGGTGGCTCCGACACCACCGGCATGTCGGCAGTGAAGGTGTTGATGTTGAATGTGGAAGCCCCGGCCGCGTGCGCCATCTCAGAGAACTCGGTGACGGCGGACACGAGGACCTCACCGTCCTCCTCGCAGAACGAGCACGCGGAGAGATCGGTGAAGACCTCCGGCTTCCCGCCCGCAAGCATGCAGAGGGCGTCGAATTCCACGGGGTCGCCGTTGTCGATGGCGTGTTGGAACCTCGCGGCCAACACGGAGTTCTCGGCCTCCTCGGCGAAGGCGAACGCCGAGAGCCCGGTCCTGCCCCCGTTCGGGCAGTCCCTGTGCCAATGCCGCCTCGCCTTCCCCTTAGCACACACCTGATTTTGGCAGTACGGGATTGCCGCACCGCTGTCGCGGTGGAAGGCCACCTTCCGTGAAACGGACTGAGACCAATTCCCCCCTTTGGGGAGGGGCGAGGCCGCGAAACGGGTCTTGACCCGGCGGTCCGGCTTGTCCGCGCGAGGGGTAAATCCCCGCGGAGACGTTTCGGACTCGGCGGTGACGAGGAAGGTGGCCAACTGCCTCTTCAAGTCGAGCACCATTGTCCGCAAGTCCGCGATCTCGCTCGCCGCATCCGACCCATCAACGTCCTTCTCCACGAAGTGCGTGCCGTGGGAGTACCGGTGCGCCGATGCGGTGGCGGTGCCCGCCCGCACGTGCTCGCCGTAGCACTCCCGCACCCACTGCTGAATGGTGAGTAGGTCGTGGGCGGCTCGCTGGTCGTGAAGGAGCAATCGGGACACCACCGGTTGGTAGAAGGTGGCGTCGAGGGCTTTGATGAAAAGGGACTTCACGTCCTCGTCCTGGAGCGTTGATCTCGTCCTCGCTGCCTTGAGCGCGGCGTTGAAGTCCTCAATGGGTCCATGAGGGTCCACGCCCGCAACGATGCGGACGGCAAACATGTCCGCTTGCCCCTGGAAGGGGTCCCCGACCGGGATCATCCGACGGGCGAACTCGAGTAGGACACGCTTACCGTCTGCTGGGAAGCTGGCGCTGGACGAGTCCAACCAGTCCGCTGCGGGCGACGAGGGGTCGATCAGCAGCTCGATCGTGGAGAACAACAAATTGTTGGCCTCCACGCGGACGGCCAAAGTAGCGTCGTCCAGCGTGAAGAGCGGGAGGAAACCGGTGTCCTCAGTGACGAATGCTGCCTGCAGGGCAGAGACCATCCTCGTGAAGATGGCCGCCGCGTGGGGCTCCGCACCGGAAAATCTCCCCTCTTTGCCGTCGAACAACTTGCGCTGGACGTGCTTCGCCACCTTCATGTCGAAGTGCTCCCGCTGCAAGGTGCGTACCGATGCCAAAAATGTAGCACCCGCCGAATTAGCGGCCGGCTGTGCCGCTGTCGGGGTCGCGGGCGTGTTGGCATGCCTGGCAGCAACGGAGTCAAAGATTGTGCTTAATGTGCGGCGGCGATGCGCCATGCTAGCCGTGGATCTAGTAGAAGCAACCATGATGAAGAAGACTACAGGGGTGGAGTGAGGCAAGAAGACGTGGAAAAAATGCGGTAGTCTTGGGCGGCCAAGAAATGTGGTGTGGAAGCGTGGTGGGCCCATAACCTGTCAGATATATAGTCGGGTGTATATATCGGATAACGGAGAATAAACCCTGAGTTAAGGGTTTCGATATCAGAACGGTAAAAAGTCTCAGATTGATAAAAGAGATACACATAAATACTAACGGGTGTTTCCCGTCTACTGGTGACGGTCACCCAGCCTACTATAGGTAGTGACAGGTGACAGTCTTTACTGTCGGTGTGTCACATCCAGCATAACACAACTTTTGCGATACTCACTTATTTTCAACCATTCAAATCGCAAAGCAAAATAGTTTTTGTCAAGGAACCGTTATAAGACAACGGTATTATTGAAAGTGATGCCATTCCCACCCTATCAATGTCATTATATAAATGAAGTAAGGGTCCGCTCTCACATGTATATATCAATCGCTTGGAGCTACTACATAAGAGGCGTGTAGTGGGGGCATATCCTTATTAAATACATTTATATTCCTTAAGTATCTTATGTATTTGCCAGGATTTCCCAGTATTTCGGAACGCCTCTTATGCAGTAGAGCCACCGGTCATCTACGGCAACACCACCTCAGTCGATCACTCAATATATTAGCTGTCCCATTCTGAGACCTTCATATATAGAAAATATATTTTCCAAGGATAGGTATCGAAAGTTTTAGGCCGTATCGATAGTTTTCGATAGGTCAAATATAAGTATCGATAAATAACAATAAGTCCTCAGGCATATCAATAAATAACGATGCCTGACCGAAGTTATCGATAAATAACAATAGTTTGACTTCCCATATTGATCAGTATGAATACTTATGCAAAGCTTATCAATAAATAAGATCCCTACGGTGATTATCGATTAATCGATATATCGATAAGTCCTCAACCAAGCCTATAACTATAACTATTACACAATATATAGGCTTGCAGCGTGCAAATTATTGACATTGCTTAATCAAACTCTATAGTATTCATACTGGCCATAATGTTGTGTTCTACTGTATGCTACCTTCACTCAACCTTTTACGCAGGCCAGAGTGCACGAACGTGACCTGGGAAAAAGCTCGCTCCACTCCAGCAGTGGTAGCGGGCACACCCAAAAACTGGCGCGCCATTCTAGCTAAGGAAGGTAACTCAGCTTCTTGGTTCGTCCACCACTTAAGCAAGTTTGTATCTAAAGGGACATCCGGCAGGCTTAAGTAAATACTCAGCTCATATCTTTCTCCACTTGTCCCTCAGATGCTACGGTGTCACGTTCTATCTTCATCATCAGAATCTGTTAGGTAAGATGTTACTGTCACTACGTTACGTTTTACCTTTTTCTGAGCTGGAGTCGAATCTGTGCTCTCAACAAATCTTAGAATCAAGCGTTATTCGCACACTTGGTATACACACGTACCTTCATCGGCCTCATTGGCTTCCTGCCTCTTTCGCTTTGCCTCGGCAGCTCTCTTCGCTTCGTCAGTATAATTTCTCTCCGAACTAATGCGAAACTCCTCGATACGCGCGTCGTGACCCGGTAAATTCTCTAAGGGCGCCCACGTATCGGAGTCTCCAGTCAAATCTTCCCACCTAATTAACCACTGGTGCACACCGAAACTCGTGCGGGTAGCGAGTATCTTCTCAACGAAGTACTCCCTGCCATCACTGCCAGCAGCATCAAACGAATGGAGCGGGGTTCGCTTAACAAGCCCTTTACCTTGAGGCAACAACGTTGGCTGCACGCTTCTGCCCTTGCGCACACGACTGCCTGCGCCACGCTTACCCATTTTTGTGATCGGACCGTATGAATCCGGTCAAAATTGAAAGTGTGTGGGCGATCGGAGATTCCGACTCCTGATTTTGAACCCATCTTCTATGGCGTAATCGACTAATCGTCCAATCAGGTATCAATATCGTTTCTCATCATATTCACAAGTCAACGACCAATGCCAAGTTCAGATTAGGGAATTTCAGGATCGATTAATCGATTAATCGATAATAACCAATCAGTGCACCTCAATTTTGAATGATCGATCGATTTCGATAGGTACATTCCAGGTATCGATCAATTTCGATAGTTCGCAAAGGATATCGATCAATACTGAATAACCAATCGTACTTATCGATCAATTTCGATAGGCATAAATTTCCTGTCGATAAATAGCAATATATCGATTAATCGATACTATCGCAACTATCGAATATCGATACCTATACTTGATATTTTCATATATCTCAGTTTGGGACACGATAAGTCATACTCTAGTCATTCTCTAGTCATACTCTAGTCATACTCTAGTCATACACAAATCATACGCAAGTCATACTCAAGTCATACTCGAGTCATACTCGAGTCATACGCAAGTCATCTGATGTCGGCCTCAGATCAATATGTGTGAATTATATTGTCCCATTTCCAGAACTTCATATATAGAAAATATATTTTTATATATTTCACTTTGGGACACCATTTATCACGAGGCGATGTCAGCAAATTCTACGAGTGTTCCTTTTCTGTGAATGACAACAATTGCGATCGCGAACCGCAAATTTCATTTGTTTCAATTGTTTATTTTGCATATCACTGATTAGTATCAACAAAAGCAACAATTTCCAATTGTTGCCGTTCTACATATTTGCATTTCGCTTGTTGTCCCATTCTCAGATCTTTATATATAGAATAATATATTTTCCTTATTTCACTTTGGGACACTGTGTGTCAGATATTGTATACTTACGATTCATTTCACAATATTTGCGATTGTCGACATCTTCGGCAATTGCGATACAATATGCCGATCTGTGCCGATGCAAGCCGATATCATCTACTGTCCCAAACTGAGATGTTTGTATATAGAAAAACTTAATTTTGAATGTTCAAAATGGGACACCTGCGATTGTTGCCATTGTTCCCTGTGTTTCAATTTGATTTTCTGGAATTGTGTAATTCTGCGATATCGCAATTTGATTTTCTGGAATTCTGCGATATACATTCTGGAACTCTTGTCCCAAAATGAGATTTGCATATATAGAAAATCTTACTTTTTTATGTTCAAAATGGGACACAAAAAATTCTTCAACTACTGCTGCATTTCTATGAATTTCACAGTGAAGCTTGCTTTCATACCTAGTATATCTGCGTCACCTACTAATTGTAAAGCAAACTGGTTACCTGGTTTAGTTATATACGTAAATTGGTTTAATACGTCAAGCCTGGAATCACTTTCGTTAAATTCCGTTTGCGGCCGAGTAACAGAAACTATATATTTTCTACCTGTGATTTCTGGAGCTGTGATTGGTAAGTTTGATGTATCAAATGTTATGTTCAGAATCTTTCCACCAGTAGCTATATCTGATGAAGTAAATGTCAAATCGAAGAAACAAATGAATTTTCCTGCGGGAATTTGCACAATTCTATTACCTGGAGCTCCACTTGTCAAAGCTGTAATGACTTGACAACCTTTGTAAGACAACTGTGTCGGCAATGTCAATCTTTCTAACGCTACGTTACGAGCACCAATAATATCACCTGCCATATTGATTCTGAAAAAGTTATTTGTAGCTTGATCAGGTTTCTTTTCAAAATTTATAAAATATATCGATGACGCACTTGATATGTCTACACCGGCGGTATTTAAACCGATAAAAGCATTACCAGAAGTTTTTGTTCCAAATAAATCAATGTTTGTTCGATTATTTGCAGTGTTGTTTATCTCACCATTTACTCTTGCATTTCCATTGACTGATAAGCCTGAATTTGTATTTACTTGCAATTCATTCCCTGAGACGACCACCGTGGAATCATTAGTTCCATCCTTTATTTCTATTTGTGCAGTGCCTCCATTTGTTACGTTCTTTATTATTGGCATATTTATTATTGAACTGTCAGTGACATTTAGACCGACTAAGTTATTTATGAACACATCCCCCTGTGTTCTTTCAATGTTATTCCCACCCGGCATTTCGGTCCACTTGCTTGATCCACCAGCTGGAGCATTGCCATTAATCGTTGTACACGTTAGATTGGTGCAAACCAAGTCTTTTCCAAAACTAGACATATGTATATATTATATTATATTATATAATATTATCATCACAATTTAAATGTCGACTGTAAATAACATATAACTGCATTAGGAGATGTATGAGTGACAGTTTCCATACAACATCCAGCGACTCCGGTGGTTGTTGTTACTGCCGATGAATTGACGACACCGTTTGCTTGGACACCTAATATCTGGCCTTTTATATACGCACCATCAATACATTTCACAGAACAGAATCCAGAAACGAGCACAAAGCAAGATCCACCTGCCGTAGAATCTTGAACACATATCCCTAAAACTGCTACATTTGTATTTGTGGCTGTATTGGTTGCTGCATAAGGCTTGACTCCATTGGTATTGGTACTTACATCATCAAATGAAACCACCGTTCCTGATGTTATGGTTGAGGCCGTTGTGTTCACCATAGTATACACTTGGCCTGTGAACGTGTTTGGTGATGTAGTCGTTCTGTATGAATTTGTGAGATTTGTCAATGGAATAGCGTCGGTCGTTATTGAAGATGTGTTTGGTGTTGTATATGCCCAATCAATCGAATTTACGATTCTAATAGCAGTACAATCCAAATCTCCTGTCAGATTGATATTTGTTCCAGAATTGCCTACAGCCAAAACTTGGGATAAACTTGGAGTACCTCCACCACTGGAAACAGGACCGTATCGCACCTCGTTTGATGCTGTATCATAGTGTAACATTTGCGACTCGCTTGAAGGATCGGGACTGGCCCTAATAGGCCTAATATAACAACTATTAGCAACACCGGCATTCAATGCAACCCCGCTTGCGTTCAAAACAATTGTGTTATCGGTGTTAACCGCACTCTGAGCAGAATTTTGTGCTGCCAAAGCACCTATGTTTACGGAATTCTCGCCGGCTGTGAATTCACCTGCAAATTTTCCGATGTTCACTGCTGCATCTTTGCAGTTAATCTGACCGCAATCGTCGCCGATAGACACGACATAGTCACCACAATTACTACAGTATTACACGAACCGGAACCAATCGCAATCGTATCATTACTTGTTGTATTGTTAATAGATAATGCATTGCGGCCGATTGCTATAGAACGATCTCCAATGTGGTCGGCATTGGTAAACCCTTGAGTTTGTTCTCCGATAGACACTTTTCCAAAACCACCAGAACCTGATTCAATTCTAAGATTATTGCCACTCAGTTGTTCTTGATTGACTACCATTGTACCTAAACCTGTGAAGTACACGTCATTTGCAATTTTGCATTGGTTGTAGATCCTCGGGTCGTTACATCTTGAAGTGTAGATGTATCAGGTTGGACAGGGAGATTTGTTAATTGTGCACCACTGCCGATGAACTCTAAAGCACTAATACTATTTGTCGTCGGTGCACCTTGATCAGTGACCGATTGTAGATTTTGATTTGCCCCGGACGGCAGGTTTTGGAGCAAAGAACCGTCCCCGAGGTATTTTCCAGAGGTCAACGTGATGTCGCCCGTATTCAATACGAGTGGGCCGTCGTTTATCAATACCCCACTGCCGAGAGGCTCTATATTGATTGTTCTCTGCAAGCAGGTTACCTCGTTGATGCCTGTTTCGCCTATCTTAACTCGTGTTTGTTCCACAGGATCCAAGCTTTTAATCTCGAAAGAAGCATCGAGGTCGTCGAGGCCTGCTGAAAACCGTGATTATGAAACTGGGTTGTTTAAAACGAAGTCGTTGAATTTGATTGAAGTGTGCACCTTCAACGACCCATCTGTCAACAAGGACATTTGTTCTCGTTCATTTAATGGGTCTTGAGTATCTATGAATTTGATATCGTTCTGACATCTAATATCTGAACCAATATGCATAGTCTCTAAAGGATTCTCGACACTGCCTATAGTTTGACAAACGACTGTATTGCACGTTAAGGTATCGGCCGGACCTGGGGCTGCTACGTAGTCTTTGCCGCTAATTTCTTTCACTATTAGATTTGAACCGAAAGCTGACATTATATATTATACTTTTTATATTTTATGCCGTATTCCGATAAGATGTTGAAATCACATACCAATTTCCTGGAATGTCAACAATGGTAGATGAACCTGATTGATAAGTCCTTTCGCCTGATGCAATTAGAGTGACGCTTGTAATACTATTTCCATTGGTTGCATCATTTTCCAAAGTAATATCGCCGTTGGCAACGTCTGAATAACCATTTATTCTGTCACCCGCAAACTTCTGAACAGTAACCCCTTGACCGGTAGCAGCCGTCCCGTTATAAATTGTAAACATTTTACCCTTGATAGCAGGTACACATTCCGGCAACCGAACATTTGTGACACTAGCACCTAAGATAATCTGATTTTGTGCGTCATCCTTTGTTAGTTGTATCAGTTTTCCATCTCTTAATCGTGTTTGAAATGTCGTGTTCGTGTACGTGAACTCTTTGGCAACCACTGTGCTACCAAATGAAGACATCGTATACATTATATTACGAAAAAAACATCGGTGCCGGTTTTAGCAACCTGCTATTAAGTGGATGTTCTGGGAACGAAAACATCGCCGTTTCCTTAGAAATATTATCACCGTGCCCTAAGGTATAAGACTTGTACCCTGCGAGAGGATTCACATTACTTATTCTTGCAGGAGGAAATGTGATATCATTAATAGTTTTGCAAGGAATTTGCTGCATCAAAACAGGTCTATAGCCCGACATCTGAAACATCGTCGGAGTTTTAATTTGTTTGTCCGCGTCGGGTCCAACGTACTTCATCATATCGTAACCTAACAGTCCTGGTTGTTGAGCCATCGTTATATAATATTAAGTATGAAATTATACTACAACTTCAATAACCCGATTTTGCCCAATTCTCAAAACCGACGTGCACTCACAAATAATCATTACTTCGTTTGATGTTTTTAGGTCTACTTTTTGCAGTGGGGCAGTACCTGCTGTCGTTTGAAAGTACATCGAACTGTTTAAGCCCCGTGAATCCAAACCTGTCAATGAACGGACGCCCATCTCACTTGGGAGGTTGAGGCGTATCATAGCACACCATTGATTGTCGTACCAATCTTCCAGACTATTTACTTTGCATCCACAAACCGTTCCATAATTGTCCGCTTTGCCTATAGTTACAAGATTGAATGCACCCAAAGGTGACGCACGGTAGTTCGGTACGTATAAATTGTTTATATTATATTGCCAGGCATCAAGACCACCAGCAGAAAACTGAAAGTATGACGGTACATACGCCGACCCAATGTTATTACTTAATTTCACCAATCCCAGTGGTTTATCCCTATAATTGCCAGGACGTTGAACTGCATATATGTTATCGATCGACTGTGCACTCAAAGAGAACCGCGTGGACTTATCCATCTGCGTGCGACCTTCAAAAAACGAGAAGTAGTTCTTGAAGGGTATTTCTAGGAAGCCGTCTCGCAATTTGCTTTCAATGGCAGAGTCATACACACCGGAACTGAAAGTAATCGTTTCAATTGTAAAGTATAGTTCATCCAGTAAAAAATCTCCTTGTGCTATTTGTTGCTGAGCTGCGTTTGTATCGATTGCAACACCGAGTCCTTTGCTTTCCTGAACACTGCCGAGAACTTCGGGCCCGTGGAGGTACAGTCTGAGCTGAATTGGCGCAAGAAGACTTGTATCTATGTATGACGGCTCTGCTTCCC
>LGRX02008579.1:0-39530 GCA_001247695.2 Cymbomonas tetramitiformis
ATCATTGCCACTTGGGGGTACTAAATTATTATTAATCTGCTGGGGAGCTGGACTCATTAGCAGCTGCCAGTTGGGGATCCTAATTATTATCAATCTGCTGGGGAGCTGGACTCATTAGCAGCTGCAACTTGCGAGCATCTTCTGGCATGGAAAATGTTGTTGCTGGCCCATCACCTTGGCCCTGCAGAAAGGCATCCAGTAGGAATAAGCGGCGCGGACCTTACTAACAGCCACGACGGCGGTGCATGTTGCGTTGCACGCCCGCCGCTTGACTTCTTAGTGGCTTGATGAGGTGCACTCCACAGGCAATGCGCGAACTCTTACAATTGGCAGTAGCTCGGTGTGAGCAAAAGAAAATTTTAAATCGGAGCCTGTGGAATTTTAGTTTCAAATATTGCAGCCAGATGGACATGAGCCTGTGCGCCTATTGCTGTGACAGTGTGGGTTTGACCCTTCTTTGAGATCCGACATGCTGAGAAGTAGTACCAGTAGGAGTCCGAACCGACACGGACTCAGCCCTGTCCTTTTGCACTTCCCTCCCTCTCGACCGAGACTCTCTTTCTCAGTTGCAGGACTAACAACTATTTGAAGCACCCACAAATAGACATTCACTGGCTGAACACCGAAAGTCTCGGCTGGTAGCTTAGACAGCGCCAGGCAGACGAATGCTACTTATGGATGCACGGCAGTGGGGATTCTTGGCAGTAGATGGTTGTGAGCCAAAGTAAGGATTGCTATTAATAGAAGGGAGAATGTGTGTGGGGAGTTGGACTTTTGCTCACTGCAGGTGTGCAGCACTTGCTATGACGGGGAGGAGTGCACTTGCTTTTTGAACAAGTTGGAGCTGGTAGAGGTGGCAGAGGTGCAAGAGTACACACCCCCAGAGGACGCCGAAGCGCCATCGCTTCAGCTGTTAGGCAATGGCGAGCTTGTGAGGACAACTAGCGGGACGGTGGTCATGGTGCACTCCCTGCAGCAGGGGGCGCAGTGGGCCGGAGACCCTGGGGTAGTGGCATGGGACGCTGTGGACGGGAACCTCACTGACCAGGTGTCTGCATATGGCGCTGCGGCAGTGAGCACCCATGCGCCGACGACGCCGGATGCGCCGCACGTCATCACTTACATGGTGAATGACGCAGCGGGGAACACAGCGCGCGTCAGGCGCCGCGTCTATGTGCACAACCCATGCGGTGACCCTGCCGAGGCCCCTTGTCCCAGTGAGGAGCAGGAAGAGCTGGCGGAGGCAACAGAGACTGTTTGCAGCATTAATGGCCTCTGCAACTCCCTCGAGCTGGAAGACCAAAATACGGAGGAGATGGTGGCCGCCCCGCCATTGCTTCGCCTGATTGGCCCGCAGCTGGTTGAGATAGCACAGGGGGACCCTTACCTGGCGTGCCTCGCGGACGCCCCCCTTGACATGGTTTGCGATCGCGGCGCGGAGGCAGAGGATGGAACTGACGGAGTGCTCACCTCGTACATTCGCGCGTGCGCACCAGCAGGGGACGCTAAGGCGGGCACGACCTCAAACTTTGCTGCCGCGGGCCTCGCCGCATGCCAGCTGGACACTAGTGCAGGTGGCAGGGAGGTCAACATCAGCTTCACAGTGCAGAACTCGGCTGGGGCGCAGGCAACAGTGGTCCGCACTGTTGTGATCACTCCACATTGCGCCCCATGGGAGCACACTTGTGCCGATCGCGTCTCGTGCTCAGAGGCCGGGGTGTGCCAGGCCGGGCTCGCCGCGGCGCAAGCAGAGGAACCTCCCGTGGATGCCCCCCCAGCCCTCAATCTGATGGTGTCCGAGGCACTCGGCGAGTTTGTCACGGTGGCGAAAGGCGCGCCTTATGACCGTTGCCCTGCTGGGCACACCCCCACCGTGGAGGTGCTGTGTGAGCCGGGAGCCGAGGCCGTCGATGCAGAGGAGGGGGACATCTCCCGGCATGTGCTCGCCTGCCCTCCCGACAGCTGCATAGACATGGGGTGCCCTGAACACGAGTTTGTGCGCAAGGGGCTGGCAGGCTGCCTGAACACGAGCGCCGCAGTGGGCACCGTGTTCAGCATCCAGTTCGTGGTGCTGGACTCTGCGCTGCCTCCCAATCTCGCGCGGGTCACACGCTATGTCACCATCGGGACCCCCTGCGCCGAGGGTGAGGTGTTCTGTGAAGAGCTGGATGGAAGCTGCGGCACGGTGGCATGCGAGCACAGGGTGCAGCTGGAACTTAAGCGTGCAGGGGATGTCCATCCACCCGTGGTGAGCACCCTCGGCCCGGAGCATCTCACCCTAGACTACGGTGAGGGCACGCGAGGCGGCACACTGCAGCCGTGTGCAGAGTATGCGCAGGCACCGCCACCTCCCAGTGCGGAGTCAGGTGGCAGGCACGGCCGTGCACTGCCTGCAGGGTGCTACGCGGTGGCGTGGGACGAGGAAGACGGGGACCTCTCCGCACAGATCGGGTACCGGCAACGGCGCGAATGTGGAGCGCCATCCGGCAGGGAGGGCGCGCTGTGTGGAGCGCCCGCCTGCAGACTGGATGCGCTGGAGCAGGGAGCGTGTCAGCCCGGTGAATACATGTACGAGTACTACGTGGCCGATGCGTCTGGGCTCCGGGGTGCAGCCACGGTGACGGTGACGCTGAGGGAGTCCGCGCGGATCACATCTGTCGTGCAGCTGGAGGCTGGCACTGAGGAGCAGGCCCGGGCCCAGGCAGAAATGCTGCAAGAGGTTAGCTCCAACGAGGCGAGAGCGTTTCGGACTGCGATTGCAGCGCTGCTCTCGGACCACGGTTCCAGCTCTGGGGCGCCGGAAACAGCTCCAGATGACGTGGAGGTGATCAATGCCACGGCTGACGGCACCTTAGTGGACGTGGAATTCTCCATCCTCGTGGCCGTGGTGGGTGCGCCAGGATCTGCTCCGCCGGGCCGCCGCAGACTCCATACGAACAGTTTGTGCCTCTTTGGCATAATGTGCCCTAGCCCCCCGCCACAGTCGCCGCCGTTTCCGCCACCAGCCCACCCTGCAAGCCCGCCGGCGCCAGCGCCACCTCCCTTGCATCCACGTCCACCATTACCCCCTTCACCCCCACCATCCAAGCCCGACCTTCCCCTGCCACCGCTCCCTCCGCTGCATCCAGCGTCCCCTCAATCTCCCTCACCTCTGCCACCTGCTCCCACAGAGCCTGCTATGGATCAAGCCATAGCAGCCCAGCAAGCGCAACTGCTTGACAGCGTAGACGGTGCCGAGAACGCGTCATTGGCTGCATACCTCGTCTCCGCCGCTGTGGCTTCCAATGCCACCTTGCCTACCGTAGTGGCTCAGCTTGGGCCGGAGTTTTCGGAGCAGGAGAGGACAAAGGAGGTGGACGTGGTAGAAATGGCGAAAGGGGCGCTGCAGGTGATTTGTGCGCTCCGCTCTCTTCTCCCACCTGTCAAGGCCGGCCGTTCTCTAGTGCCAGCCTGTCAAAGGATTTTGCAGCCTGTAAGGTGACTGCAGGTAGGAATGCGGCGTCCGCCACATGTGGAGAGACTGCGGGCATGGGATGTGAGACATTACTAAGCCTGTAGTGGGTGCATAAACAGGGTGAGGTGTGGCACCTAAGCGCGGTGGCAAAGGAGCTGGAGGCGCAGCTCGAGTGGAAGACAGGCCCAGCAGTGGCCTCGGCGCATGCCACAGACGGCTTGCAGCACAATGGCATAAGCTCTGCTTTCACTTCACATGCGGAGGCGAGCATCCATGATGTGCTAATGCTCAAGGAAGGCGCAGCTGCGCTCAGCCCGGACATTGATGTTTCCGCGGCTGCTGGTACTGCTGCTGTGGGGCACATTGCTGCCGATTACACTGCTGAGCGCATCGCCAGCGCTTGGGGTTCAACAAATTCTGACACCACGGCTGCCGCGTTTCCCGCGGGCGTCTGCCCTCACCGCACGCCCTCTACAGGATCTGTGCGACTCGCCCTCTGTCTGCCATACTCGACCGAGGAGGCGTGTGCGGCTCTCGTGCCTCCCCCACCTGCCCCTGTGCCTCCTTTTGTGCCCGTGCAAGGACCTGCAAGCACAGCGCTAGGTGCAGCGGTGGCAAATGTCACTGGGGCTGCCGTGGAGAGCGGTGCAGCGAAGCTGCGGCGGCTGCTTGCACGAGGCTCATCTGGTGGCACAGCTGGGCGCGGAGATGGTGGCGGTGGCGGCAGCAGTGGCATGAGCTCAACGCAGGCAGGAGTCGTGAATGGAGAAAACGAGCTTGGCAGCCTGCAGGCGGTGCTCCAGGACCAGCTCATTGGCGACGGCAGGCGGGTGTCAACTCGAACGGACTTCCACTTCCGCCGCTACCTGGCGCGGCGGAACCTTCTTGTGGGGGGGCTGCTGGTGGAGCAACGTCGGCGCCAGGTGCTGCCTGCAGAGCAGTGCACACCGCGGCGCTTCTCCCATCTGGAAGCTTACTGTGTCACCAGTGCGCCGGCGGTGGACCGTTTTGGAAATGACCCGGTGCTGGTGCCAGGAACCTCTCTGACAGACCCGAGCCTGCTCGGGGAGGTGGCGCAGTATTACAATCCCGATCCGGAGGCCGGGCAGGTGGAGTACAGGCTGTGGAGCAGCCACAGTGCCACGACTGCGCGCCCGTTTGCAGTGCACAGCCTCACGGAGGACCTCTTTGTGGCTTACCTCGAGGGCGCGGTGACGCGGGAGCGCATCTTTGAGGTGTTGCGGTATCTCGGTGAAGGGCGATTCCTGGACCACGGCACCCACGAGCTCGTCGTGCACTCGCTGCTGTGGAACAGCCAGCAGCAGGTGCTGCTGAAGGCCTCGGTGCGTGCCCAAATCCACTGGACACTTTATGCCTACCCGCACTCCTAAGCGGATTGAGTACACGAGCATGCGCATACATACATACATACACAGGATAAGCATACACATACATACATAGTGCAGTCTCCTGTGGCTACGGGGTGCCAAAGGATTCGCAAGGATAAGCATACATACATAGTGAGCTCCGGGGAATCCGGATAAGTGTCCCGAAGTGTGTGCTGAATCCTTTGATCCCCGGCATGGGTACATAGCGCAGTCTTCTGTGGCTACGGGGTGCCAAAGGAGTCCCAAGGATAAACACACGTACATAAATCCAGCCCTCCCCCCCTGGGGCCGAACCCGCGCCAGATTGGTGTGGAAACAACGAATACTGGGGGAGCGTTAGCCGGCTGAGGGGTACGCCTTCACACGGCTAGGGTTGTTGGTTTTGTTGATTGTGTTGTGTGGAATGTATTTTCTGTTGGGCTTGGTGTGCTTGTAGTGCCGGTTGGATGCGGTTCGGACCCGGGCCCATAAGGACGTTTGCGCGCTCCTAGTGTGGTGGTCGTCGCTTGCCGTTGCTCTCTACGGTCCGAACCCTGCCTAGTATTTTGCACACACGTGTTGTTTGAGTTGTGTATAAACTTTGCGCCTGTCCAGGCTGGGCTGGGGGTGGGGTATTTTATATATTTTTGAGGAGCCAACAGTGGATGGATTTTTCACTGGCAGCACTGGCTGAGGGTACTGGAGACCTTCTCGGCGTGGTTACAAATTATAGCCCTCGGCGCGGTAGACATAGCAGAGCCACCAGGTCTACCCAGCTATCCACCCAGTATTGAAATTTTCTTATTTTGTGTTTCGTATATCGATTATACAAAACATGACGGATGCTCTGCTAGGGGATAGCACCTGTCCGCGCAATTCCCTGGGGTGAGAGGAAAGACTCCTGAGGCCACGGCCGGTTGCATTTTTTTGGCGGTGACTTTCTAGATGATGTTGGTTGGTTCGGTTTAGGTTTAGGTTTTTCGGCTTAGTGGTGGGCGTTGAGCGTCACTGGGCGGTGACTTCGACTGAATGAGCTATGACAGTGAGTTCTGAAGAAAGAAGATCGGGTGAATGAGGGGCTTGCGCATTGTGTGAATATTGTAGATGGTGTAAATATTAGCGGGGCGGCGGGGCGGGCAGGGGGCTCAACGGTGGCAGGGGTGGGGCTGCTTCAAGTGGGCACTCGAGTTGAGGTGTTCTGGCCGGGTGAGCATGCTTTTAGTTCGGGGGAATGGTGGGAGAGGGGGCGCGGGAAGAGGAGGCGGTGGTGATTGAGTACTCTGATGGGAACCCGGCGAGAGATCAGGTGTTTCTGGAAAAAGAGCCGAGAAACCCGGGGGAACATGATGGTCACTTGATCAGGCGGGACGGTGGAGGCGAGGTCACGGTGGCAGAGGTGGATGGATGGAGCACTGCGGCGGAGAGAGGCTTGCTCTTGGATGGAGGCTGCTGGATCAGGCGGGATCAGCGTTGGTGGGGGTGGGGCGTGAGGTGGTGGCGCGGGTGTGGGGAGGCTAGGGGGCCAATCGGGCTACTTGGAGGAGCCTTGGGAGGAGTGGGTGGATCGGTGCAGCTGGGAGGAGGTGGGAGGCAAGAGAGGGAGGGGCAGCGGGCGGGAACAGTGGTTTGCTCGGTTCCTGGATGCTCTGTGGGGGGCCTGCAGAGCAGGCGGGCCTTGTTTGACGGAGCACTTCCGGCGGAGCCACCCTAACGCATTAGTGCTCCTGCTGTCAGTGGCGGGACTGACGCGGTGCCCTGCACAGAGCTGTAGGCTCATCCTTTCCGAGACGGAACTACGCCAGCACTGCGCTCGCGAACACCAGCTCAGGCGGGAGGTGGCGAGGGTGGTCGAGGAGGGCAGCGCGCTGCGGGGCAAGCTCAGAGGCAGGCCAGGGCTGGGGGGTTAGCCGGGGACCCGGAGGGACTGGGAGAGGCTGGGTGGGCATGGCTGCGGGGACTGAGTATTGATGAGTGTGCAGTCAGCGACTACCCTTCCCTGATGGTGCCTTAGAAGATGCGGGGGCTGTTCACCGAGTGCGCGATGGTCGCGCTCCGAAGGATGCGGATGGACATGGAGGACGTCGAGGCCTACAAGCTCTTCTTCTTTCTCCCACGCCTAGTTCTTCAACCGGTCCAGCAGGGGGTTAAGAAGGGTGTAGCCCAGATCATCAAGGAGCGTTGTGATTGCTTCCTGCGTGGGAGGAGCTGTATACAGAGGCACCGGGCGATCGACGGGCTATAGCCGAGGCGGATGAGGAGCGGGTGCTGCGAGATGCAGTACGGTTGGTGCAGGCGGGGCATGCAGCTAGGAAAGGCAGGGAAGAGACTGGAGTTGGCCAAGCTGGCGCCGGCAACGGAGCACATGTTGCAGAAGCTGGAGCAATTGCACCCTGCTGGGACAGGCAGGAGGTGGGAAGTTGGGGAGGATTGCCGGCGGGAGCTTCGGGGAGCAGGCGCTCGAGCTGGATGAGGGAATGTTCGACGATGTCACGCGTTACTCGCCACGAGCCTGGCAGCTCTCAGTGGCGCTGGAAGCATCTGTGGGCTTTCCATGTCTCTGGTGGGCAGGATGCGCTGATGAGGTGTGCAACCATCTGGCGGCAGGCCGGTTCCCAACAGTGGTGCGCGAGTGGGTTAGCGGGTGCTCGGCTGATGGTGTTGCTGAAGGAAGATAACGGTAACAACGTGCGGCCCATTGCGTGTGGTGAGGTCCTCCGGAAGCTTGTGGCAAAGGTCATCTGCTGTGCGAAGTCCTTCAAGGCTCGATTTTGTGGGCGGCGGCAGGATGGTGAGCATGGTGGACTGCGGGCGGTCCAAGTCGGGGTAGCGGTTAAAGGACGGGTGGACCTGTGTGTCCACACATTACAGGCGGCCCTGGACCGGCACCCGGAATGGGTCTGTGTCAAGGCGGACGCCAAGAATGCCTTCAATGCGGTGTACCGTGAGGCGATGTTTGAGGCTATCGAGCGGGACTTCCCGGAGCTGTGGGCATGGACAGACCGCTGCTGCGGAGTTGAGGGAAATCTTCGATTCCGGCTTGGAGGCGTCGATGGGTCCGTGATGCGTTTCGTCAAGCCGAAGGAGGGTACACCGCAAGGAGACCCCTTGGGACCGCTTTACATGGCTGCCCCATTGCAAAGGGTGCATGAGAGGCACTCTGCGGTGTTTATCTGTGCCTACTTGGACGACGCTTTCTTCCTGGGCCCTCCAGCGGTTGCGGCACTCACATATGGTACTTATATAGAGCAGGCAGCAGCGATTGGCCTAGATATTCAGCCCATGAAGTCGGCAGGGTTCTCGCTTGTGGGTGACACCAGTTGCTTTGAGGATGGCGTGCCGGGTGCGCGGGGAGAGCTGGACTTCATCGATTTCTTGGGGGTGCCGGTAGGGAAGGTGGAGGAGTTGTGTGCCATTCTGCCCGCCTTGGACAAGTTCAGTCACGCGCAAGCCTAGGGACTCTTGCTTCGTTTCTGTGCGCACGCACCGGAGGTTGGGGTTCTGGCTTCAGGGTGTGCCACCAGAGATGATGCAGGAGGCAGCGAAGGAGTATGCCAGGAGGATGCAGGAGGCGTTGCAGGACCTGCTGCCTGGCGGTGGATTGGAGTGGCATTCCTGTGAGTTTGCCACCCTCCCACATGGGATGGGTTTGACTAAGGCAGCCAGGGTGAGCAGTGCGGCTTGGCTTGGAGGCTTTGCGCAAGTCTGCGAGGATATGCGAGAACTCTTTCCGACAGTGACGGTGGGGGCGGCGGACCTCGAGGCTGAGAGTGAACTACCGTATGTCAACTCTCTACAGGCGGCCATGCAAAAGGTATCAGAAGCGATGGGGTTGGTTGAGGAGGCAAGGAGGGCAAATGGGCATTTGCCACCACAGGTGCCCAAGGCGGACAACATCAGGATGTTGAGTAATCACAACAGGTCTCGAAAACGTACCCAACGGGTCTATGCTGCTGTCCTCCACTCTGCGGATTGGCTTTGGCTGGCTAGGCATGTGGGAGTTGCGCGTCTTCCGTGGCTCTTCTCGGTGACCTTCAACAGCATTGGGCCGGCGTTCCGGAGGGGTGTACCGTGTTGTCCGGCCTTGGAGCTCAGTTGGCAGAATACCAGGTGGCCCTACAACACATTCTTCACGCAGAGCAGCCCCTTCTCGGTGCGGCAAGGGAGTGCCCCGACTGTGGAGGGGAGCGGGACTCCATAAGGACACACTTGTTGGCATGCAGAGGAGGAGCGGGGACTGGCGGAGGGAACTGGTACTCTTTCGTTCATCACAAGTTGCAGAGAGTGCTGTTTGAGGTGGCCAAGTCAGCATTTCCATTGGCGTCGTCGTTGCACAATGATTTCGCAGGCTACTTGATCTACTCGCCGAACCATTGCCCGGATATGACAGTGCTGGATGCAGAGGGGCCCGGTCAGCATGTGCTGTTCGATGTGGCCACAGCCCGGCCGATGTCGGATGTACATCTTGGAGCGGCCATGATGGCCCCCGGGGCGGCGGCGAGGAGGGTGGAGGAGAGCAAGGTAGCAACGTATGGAGGTGTCCGCCCGCATCGCTTTGTACCGTTTGGAGTGGAGGTGTGCGGTGGGCTAGGGCCCGCAGCACACGGGTTTCTTCAGAAGACGCAACAGCGGTTTTGGGAGCGGCGGTGCAGGGAGGAGAACGCAGGTGAAGGAGGACAGGTCGATGTCGACGGTGACGAGGACGAGGACGGAGACAGCTGGAGGACAGAAGAGGCGGCACAGGGGGGTGCAATAGGTTGGAAGCAGCAGTGGATCCGGTTGCTTTCTTTCGCACTCGCGCGGGGGGTCTCAGGGCTGATCATCAGGCGGGCCGTGGGGCGGCGTCTAGCCGGAGGTGCATGGCACTGGGCTGGCGGAGGGCGTGTAGAAGGGGGCATTGGCCCGGGTGGGGATCGTGGAGAGGCGGTTAGAGGAGAGGGGGCAGAGAGGTTGGCGCTGATGGACAGAGCGTGGGACGCGATCGGTGAGACTGACTTTGCCACACAGGATGGATCTAGCTTTGGGACGCAGGGCTCAGAGGGGACGCAGCATGAGCGGTCAGGGCAGGCTTCTGGGGAGGCCGGTGAGGCTGGCAGGATGGCATCGAGGCTCTTGGAGAGCATGGAGGATGCTCGGTAGGAGGCGGAGCATCTTCGGATTGCGGGGGTCAGGGAGAGGGCGCCACCGAGGGTCTTTCAGGAGAGCATGGAGGATGTGCACGGGAGGCGGAGCATCTCAGTTGCGGGGTTAGGGAGAGGGCGCCACCGAGGGTCTTTCGGGAGAGCATGGAGGGTGTACGGCAGGAGGCGGAGCATCTTCGGATTGCAGGGATTCAGGGAGAGGGCGCCACCGAGAGGCTTTACAATTCGGGCCCGGTTCAAAATTCGGGCCAGTAAAATTGTTCCGTGGGCGCATATAGACAATTATTATTTGGAAAATAATAATTTGGGTTATTGTGGAAGCAATGCGTGAGCAATGCAGATGTCATAAAAGGCAAAAGCGGCGATCAGAGGAAAGTACAGGCAGCCCTTTGGAGCGGAGCGTAGGAGCACAAACGGACATTTCTGGGTTTTATTCGCAGTTGGAAGACAAGGCTGGCCGTAGGAATTATGAGCATGCGGTCTTTGTTCCATGTCAGTGCAGGCCGGACTGACCTTTCTGGGATCCGCGTTGGCTGTACGCGGAGCACGTTTTTCAAAAACATGGGCGGTGAAGCTGGAGGTGTTAGAGGTGCCGGAGGCAGACTTGGCAATTCCTTGTGAGGTGCTGGGGCGTAGACGTTTTCGCTTTGTCGAGTTGGCAACTCTGGGATCCCATATTCAGTGCTACGCAGCGACTTTGTAGAGAAGGGCGGATCTTCCGTACCATCGACATTTTGTGCAGAGAGCGCAGCAGAAGCTTGGTCCCGGGGCCTCGCAGCCTTCCCTTGCACCTTCCTTACCATCGACATTTTTTGCAGAGAGCGCAGCAGAAGCTTGGTCCCGGGGCCTCGCAGCCTTCCCTTGCACCTTCCTTACCATCGACATTTTGTGCGAGCACGGCGACTTGGTCCCAGGGCCTCACAGCCTTCTCTTGCACCTTCCTTACCATCGACATTTTGTGCAGAGAGCGCAGCAGAAGCTTGGTCCCGGGGCCTCGCAGCCTTCCCTTGCACCTTCCTTACCATGTATGCCAAGATCTTTTCCACCTAAGCCTCAGCCTGTCCATCCACTACCATCGGAATCGGAATAGATGCCTGACGCCTGGATGCAAATGCCTCGGGCACCCTGCACATAAAGGCTTAATACGATGTTGTGCAAAGACATCATGTATCTGCCAGTGTGGGGGAAGTGTTAGTCGGTAAGCCACCGGTGCACCTCGGTCCGCCTTGGGCAACACAGCTTGCAAGTCGCTATGAAATCACTCCACCACCGCCACCGGCCCATGCCACCGCATGGCTAACTTGCAACAGTGCTGCCTGTCCATCACCTTCTCTGTCAGAGGCCGCGCGTCAATCCGCGCCAGATCACCTACCGCATACTCCTGGGTTGTGTGGCGTTGGTCGCCCAGATCCCGCTGTCGCTACTGTGCCAGCTCCGGTCTCTTGCACGCATCCCGCAACTGCGATGAAAATTGGGAGGCCATCTCGTACGTCATACCTATCCCCCCTTGCGAGGAGCTCATGTGCGCTGCCGCGTTCAAGGAGATGTCCAGCTGTCACATAGGCGACGCGCCATAACAGAGTTCAAAGGATGTGGACCCAGTGACACCACTGCGTGAGTCACTAATGGCAAATTCTACGTTGGTGACGTGCAGATCCGAGTCCTCTAGATTCTCGCCCACAAAGGAGCGGAACATGTCCTCTATCACTCTATATCTAGTGTGTTCTGCCTGCCCATTTGACCGTGGATTATATGGTGTGGTAGAGGCCACCAGCACCCCCGTCAGTCTCATAAGCTCTTTCCAGAAGGCATCCTGGAACCTCGGGTCCCGGTCACACACTATTTTCATTGGCGCCCCATGCTGTCTCCAGACCACGTCAAAGTATCTGCCTGTCACTGGTTGCGCAGAGCTGGCCCCAAAGTTTATGGGCACCACATGCACCATTTTGCTCAGTTTACAGGTGAAGGCCACGAACGCATCATTTCCCTGCCCAGTAAGTGGTAGCCCAGTGACAAAGTCCCCCCCCACTTCTTGCCAGTTCCTCGAGCCATAGAGTGACGGAGGGTTGAGCAGCCCATCAGGATAAGGTACTCGTGATCTCACCTCCTGACAAGTGGGACAAGAAGCCACACATCCGGCTGCATCATCCGCAGCATTTTTCCACCAGAATCTCCGCAACACTCGTTCCAATGTCTTCTCGCGTCCTGTGTGCCCTGCTGCCAAGCAGTTGAGGAATGCTTACTAAGAAGCCGAGCAGCGAGGACTGCCTGCTTAGACGTAGCTCAAAAGCTTGGCTGGTAGCACCAGGGATTTGCTAGAGACACTAGCTCCACCTGACAGAGCGAGAGACAGACATTCATGCTTAGGGACCGAATGAGCCAAAGGCAGTAAGTAAGATAATTTGTTGGATATGAACTTGCTGCGATCCCTGTTGTGATTGGCTCTCGATTCTCGCTTTGGGGGTAAGGGTGAGAGTGCATGCTTCCTACAATAACGAATATCACATCTGAGAGAGACGATAGTGAGGGGAACCGCAAGAAAAAGAAAAGGAAAAAGAGACACCTCTCCGAGGTGTAGGGTTTGCGGCCCCCCGGCCTTCTCTTTCTCTTTTTCTTAGTCCGGTTCCCTTGGGCGCCTATTGTCCGCTCTTTCCCTGTACAGTGTATATATGCTTTTTGCAAATCCCGTAGCTGTTTTGTGAATTTCCGTCAGCAGCTTTGCTGCCTCTTTTTTGCTGAATCCGAGGTGTTTTGTCAGTGCCTTGTTGCTATGTTCATATATTGTTCCTGTGTGCCCTATCACTATAACATGCAGCATTGCTTTGAACCCATTGCTTTCCAGCAGTTTTACTAGTGGTGCGTACTTTTCATATTTGTCTTTGAGTGCCTTCTCCCACTCTGTGTCCAGTGTGTATGTGACTTCTATGAGGTGTATCATCTTCACGTCTCGTCTCGCTCTTTCTTGTGTGTAGTTGTATCCCGCTCTATGCATCTCCGTTCCTTCTATCATGAATATGTCGACACAGTGCGGTATAGTGTCTCCTCCGTGCCCCGGCCCCGGTTGGTCTCTCCCATCCATTCTGCATTGTCCTCTTCTTAATATCCAGTCAGGTATTGGTCTTTTCACCTTGTCTCCGTTTTCCTGCTTCCCCGCATGGGTTTTTATTATGCACCCCCCTTTTCTCGCATTTCTTAGTGCTTTTGCTATGAGTAGTGTGGTTGCATCTGACCTTTTCGTAATCATTTTCCTCATTTCCGTGTGCGTGCATCCTCCCAGTACGTGCTCCGGTTTCACTAGGCATCCCTTGGCGTAGACTGCCCACGGCTCTTGGCATAGCGGGCATCTTGTTCCTTTTCTCCTGTTGTCATATTGCGTTGCTGCCATCACCTGGTATCTTCCTATGAGTATTGTTCTGGTGAGTCTCGCATCCCTGGTTTTCCAGAATCTGTTGGAAACCGCCCGCATCGGTTCGTCCCCTTGCAGGTGTGCCATTAACCTGTATGGGTTTGTATTCTCTGCCGTTTTTATTCTGCTTCTTTCTAGTTCTTGCTCCTGCCTCCTTCGTCGTCTGTCCCCTTCTGCCGCCTCCTCCTCCAGGTCTCTCATTATCTCTGCTGCCTCCTGTTGTGGGTCCACCGTCATTTCCTCGTGCACCGTTTCCCCCTCTCCCTCCTCCGTCTGGTTCTGTTCATCTGCTTGTTCCTCCCCTCCCTCCCCTAATGTCCCTTCTCCTTCCGTCTCTTCCTCAATCATCTCCTCCATGGCTCTCATCATGTCTTCTATTTCCTGTTGGGGGTTTACCGCCACCTCCGTCCCCTCCCTCTCTCCCCCCATTCGGTTTCGCTTCGTGTTCGTGTAGCTGTCCTCCCCTTTTCTGGTTCTCTCCTCTTGTTCCTGTGTTCCGCCCTCCTCCTCTTCAGTTTCTTCCGTTGCTGGTAGTTCGGTATCTGGTGTTCCTCCTCCAGTCTCATCATCTCATTTATTTCGTTATCCCATTGTTCGTCTTGTTCTTGCTCCTCCCTGGTTCTTTCTTGTTCTCTCATCAACCACTCCATTTCGTGTTCAAGTTCCTCACTTTCCTGTGTCGTTTTTCTTCTTTTGTTTCCGGTCTCCCTTGTCCCCCATTCTTCAGGCGGGGTTTCGAGTTTTCTTCGGTATGCCTGTATTCTGTGGGAGGTTGCCAGTTTCTTCTTTCTTATCTGTTCTGTTACTTCAGTCTGCACCCCTTTTTGCCTCACCACCCTTTCCTCTGCTATGCCTTGGTCGAGGAGGGCCTGTAGGGTTATCGTGTCCGCATTGTCTGTGTTTGGCACCACCTCCCCATTTTCACAGGCCTCTTTCGCCGCCTCGTCTGTTCCTTCATTTCCTACTATCCCTGTGTGTGCTTTGACTTTGTACAGTTCCACGGCTGTGCCCCTCTCATTCAGCTCTTCAATCGTCTCCATTATCCTGTGTAGGGTGTCTCTGTGTTGGTGCCTTTCCATCATGTACGGTCTACTCCGCATGTTGTTAATTTGGTACAATGCGTTGGCACTGTCCGTGCATATTTTCACCTCATTCCTTAATTCGTTTCCCTGTGTTTTGAGGGCCAGCCATATTGCCATGAGTTCAGCTCTGTTGACCGTCCGACTCCCTCCTTCCCATCGTATTCCCTGTGTTACCGGTTTCCCCCCCCTTGGGTCCCATGTGCCCACCCCTGTTTTGCTCCGTTTTCTAGTTCTACCTTTCTTCTGCTCCCATCCGTGTACACAAAGGTGCTGGCTCTATATCGTCTCCGCGGCGTCCCATACTGTTTGTTGTGGTTTCCCCACCAGTTTTCAACCCTCCTTGGGGCCTGCTCCTTGTAGTATCTTTCCCAGCTTGCCCCCCAACATCCTGGCGTTTCCTCGTGCTGTAGTTGTGCGTAGCTTTTGGGGTATATCACTGTTTGTACAAATTCCCTCTCCCATCTCTTTGCTGCGTCCTCTCGTATCTGTTCTCCTGTCCACTGTTCGTTTGCCACCCTCACACATTGTGTTGTGAGTCCCCCCCTGTCGTTGTACTTTCTAGCTTCCATCAGTTTTCTATCACCGCATCTATGTCCTCCTCCGTGTATTCTCCTGTTTTTAGTGCTGGCAATTCATACTCCTGCCATGGTCTCAGGTCTATGTTGCAGGTAACGCTATCGTTCGTTGTCCTTATCTGTTCCCTTTCTTGGTTGGCATGCCATTCTTTGTCATGTTCAGACCTTGGTCTGAAGGTGGGGTATTGTCGTACGTGTTTGACTTTGCTCTGTGGGCACTTTAGCAGTGCCTGTTTCAGTAGACTGTACGCTTTCTCCACGTCCGGGCAATATTTGGCCCATCCCTTGGGGTTTGCCACCACTATTATCCTCGTGTTCCAGTTGCACTGGGTGGGTGTCTGCAGGCCCTCCCCCATCCAGTGGTCCGGTGGTAGGAATGTGAACAGTCCCTGTGACACCTCCAGCACTTGGTGGACTCTGCATCTCCAGTGTTTTAAGAGCTGTGCTCTGTAGGGGGTCTTAGCGTATGCGGGGAGTATTCCTACTCCGAACACTGGGAGTTCTTGGTCTGTCGCCGCTATCGCGTGTCCCATTGCCTTTTTCATTTCCTCCGCTGTGTATTCCGGGTTGAACTGGTATGCTCCCAGCAGTCCCCAGTGTGTGTTCCATGCTGAGCCCTCCGCCCCGAAGACCACGTCTTCTGGGTACTGAGAGAAGTATCTCGTGGTGTTTTTGTGCACGTTCAGCGGCGAGGCAAATACTTCAGTGTGTATAGAGAATGCCTTCTGTATCGCCTCCATTATCTCCTTCGGCAGCGTCCAGTGGTTTTGTAGGTTTGCTTTTCTGTGTCTCTTTTCCTCTTTGCTGGAGTACCTTATTAACAGTGCTGCCAGCTCGTCTTCAAACGTGCCCACATGTCTCCCGTGTTTTCTTCTGTACCCCAGTCTTGCATTGGTCTGTTTTATCGTCAGTTCCTCATTCTCTCCCCCTACCGTTTGCACATACCTGTTGTACAATTCTATTGTTTTGGCTTTTGTTATTGTTCCCACCAGTTTCCCGTTTGCATCATAGTTGTATGCCTGGTTGTGTTGTATTCTAACCTGGCAGTGTCTCCCCCCTGTTTCGTCCTGGTATGTCGGTATCACTATGTCTTCGTCTGGGTTTATCGTGTCGGTATTTATCTGCAGGTTCGTCACCTTCGGCCAATGCTGGTGCGTGTTTCTGGGTCTGCCCGCTAGTCTTTCTCTCTTTCCCTTTCGTGGTTCCCACAGGTCCTGCTGCACCTCTTCATTCATCTCCATCAGTGCTTTGAGTTCCTGTTCCGACTCTTGTTCCCCCTTTCCTGCGTTTCGCATGTATTGTATTATTGTCTCCGCCGTACTCCATGTTTCCTCGTTCGTGTTCCATATCGTCCGGTACTGTTTTACTATAGTTTCCCTGTTTCCTGGTTCTATCTGGAACGTCCTCACCGCCAGTATTGCCTTCGGGAGCACCCTTCTCCGGTTTGCACAGGCCAGGTCTATGTCTACCTCCATCGGGTCCTCATATTCCGCCCATCTTTCTTTTGTCCTTTCTTCGTGCAGTTTGTTTCTTCTTATTCTTCCTGGTCCGGCTTCTAACCTTTCTTCGTCCCCCTGCTCGGGGAGCCCTATTTGTCTTCTTTCCTCCTCAGTCCATTGTATTTCCGTGGCCTCGAAGTTCGTCGGGTTTCTGGCTAGTGGGTAGTGCGAGAGGTCTTCTAGTATCTTGTGAAGTGGTTGTCCTGCTCGGTGCCTTTCCCATATTTCCCCCGGCCAGTCTTTGACCTGTTTGAGCTCCGTAGTGTTGCGCGTGTGTCTATCCAGGTGGCCTACCTTGTCCGTCCTTCTGTACCTTTGTTTCAGTTTTTTGTTCCCCGTGCTCTCCCAGAAGTCTCCCGGGTTCGTGTGGTCAGGGGGGACTGCTTCGCAAATGTACGGGTATAGCGCTTGCATTCCTCCCCTCACCTTGGCCCACGTCTCCGAGGTTATGGTATTCGGTTTTGTTTTCCCCAACGTCGCCATCGGAATTGCCCTCTGTCCGTCCGCCGTAGTAAGGTGCATGAGGTCAGGGTAGTGGTGGAACAGCGTTAGGAATTTTGTGAAGTTAATTTTCTCCGGCTTCTCGCTTGCCGGTGTCCACGAGCCGTATTTTCCTTCAGGCATAGGGTCCTCTCCCGGGTCTTTCTCCCACCCGGGTTTCATCGCATCAATCTTTCTTAGGTAGGCTGTCGGTTTCGTTGTCCCTTGTAGTTCTACGTCGGTTCTCTCCCGTTCCGCATCCTCCAGTTGGGTCATTATCCTGAGCTGGGGTTTCGCTAGGTCCCTCAAGTGGTCTCTTAGCCCTTTCAGGCTTATGCCGTATTCCAGCAGCGCATTCATCTTCCTCTGGGTTCCATGTCTAGTTTGCTGCCCCCTCTTCAGTTTCATTATATTTCTACAGTACCCTCGCTGCCTCATGTGGTGTTCTAGCAGCCCTCCTGTCAACCTGCCCACCGCTGACATGCGTTGTCTCGTATGTAAGTTGGTTTCCCTTTCCCTCGGTTTAGTTCTGGTTCCCCTGTGTTCCTCACTTTGTATAGCCTCTGCGAGTCCCGTGTATATCTCATGGGCATATAGGGCTTGGAGTGGCTCCAGGCCCAAGCCGAATTCTTCCTTCAGCTCTGTCGTGAACACGTTCGGTGTTCCCTGTTTCGGTAGTCCATTTATCTGTTTGAGTGCTGCACCTAGCTTGTTTTCCATTTCCTGTACCTCTCTTCTCGTGTATATCCCTAGGTGTAGTCCATATCTGTATTTCCCAAGAATTGCCGTTTTGAGTGAGTATTCTTTTTGCTCCGGTCTAAGTGGGCACGCAATGAGTGCCTGTATTCTGTGCTCTATCGCTTTGAGTGTCTCTTTCTTTTCCTCATCCCACCTGCCCGTCATTGTTATAGGTAGCATAATGATTTAGGAATAGAAAAGTGCAAAATGGGGAATAGAAATTTCGATCTGTTTTTGGGGAATAGGTTTGTGACACATGCATATGCGTCTAATATCACCGTTTGAATTTTTTCCCCCCACCCATCTGTTCACTTTGGTTTTGCAAACATGAGGAAGCCTCCGAAAAAGTACACTAGGGTGTGCCTTTCTTGCGACAACGGCGGGTATCGTTGTAATGTTGAACACACTGATGGTATGCATTTTATTGTCCTCTATTCAAGAAAGAGGACAGGGTAAAAGATTCTCCATCAAAAATGAAAGGTGCGTTGCCCTTGCTTTCCACGGTTCCCTTGTACAGTTGACTACATAATAAGTGTTAGGAACAACTTTGTTTGCGCAAGCAAGATTACGGGGCTTTCATTGAACCAGATACGGGGCTTTCGTTGAACCAGGTACGGGGCTTTCGTTGAACCAGATACGTGGCTTTCGTTGAACCAGATATGGGGCTTTCAGTGAACCGGATACGTAATTCTACGCGAGTTCCTGACCACGATACCGAGTGTGCAGGCAATTCTGCTCAAATTAGAATGGGTTGGAAGCAAGATCCGTTCGGAATCTAGGATGCTTGACGGTTCTTGTGAGGGGGGTAATCATGGGCGTGATTCTCGACTCACGCCCAACAGGGACGCATCCTGCACAGCATGAACATATCACGCATATCATATAAGCATAATAAACACATACTGACCGTTTGGCAGTGCAATTTCACCTCTAGCGGAAACGCGGATGTCAACCGCGTCCACGTTTCCGCTAGGCGTTTCTTCCCTCATTCGCGCGCTCGTTTGCAAGAGAGCCTGGGCAACGGATGAGGGAAGCGTTAGCAAAAATAGTATTTCGTATGCGTTGTTTTCCCTAAACAAATTGCACAAACTGAACGGTCAACCACACATCTCGTTGTGGGATGACGCGTTCATTTGGCGGAAGCGGGTGGAATTTAAGGAATTTGAAACCCGCAATAGTTGCGCTATGGGGTTTCATCTTCTTTGAAGCGAAACGGGTACCCACATCATACTAAGTAGGAATATGTGATAATATTTTGAAGCAAAAGATTACTCAGATTAGTATTCAATCTTAGAGATCTTTATTTCGCTGGACAGGGGCACACTCCCGGAGAGAAAGCCTTCCGCCTTTAGTTAAAATTGCATATTTAACAAATGAAACAGTGAGTATTTTCTCTAAGTATTTTCAGACGGTAATACTTAAACACTGGTAATACTTAAACACTGAGTGTTGTCTCGCGTGTTGTCACCATGCCTTAGAAACTCACGATCTCACTCCCAAAGTGACCAAAAACCGTTCGATCGCCGATCGTTCGGTTGTTGGTCACTTTGGGAACGCGTCTGAAAATACTCAGTGTTGTCTCGCGTGTTGTCACCAAGCCTAAACTCGAGATCTTACTCCCAAAGTGACCAAAAACCGTTCGATCGCCGATCGTTCGGTTTTTGGTCACTTTGGGAACACGTCTGAAAATACTCAGTGTTGTCTCGCGTGTTGTCACCAAGCCTAAACTCACGATCTCACTCCCAAAGTGACCAAAAACCGTTCGATCGCCGATCGTTCGGTTTTTGGTCACTTTGGGAACACGTCTGAAAATACTCAGTGTTGTTTCGCGTGTTGTCACCAAGCCTAAACTCACGATCTCACTCCCAAAGTGACCAAAACCGTTCGATCGCCGATCGTTCGGTTTTTGGTCACTTTGGGAACACGTCTGAAAATACCTGGAGAAAATACCAGACAGGTCTTTGCAACCAAGCCGACTTCAGTTCTCACATAAACGTACTGTACGGTTTACGCCCTCCCGAATCTGGAATTCACGGCCGTGAGAATTAATTTCACGGCCGTGAATATTAAATTCACGGCCGTGAATATTTCACTGCACGTATGTATACCCCACACTGTTTGCGAGTAAATTAGATTGGGAAAACATTTTCCAACGTTCGTAATGCACATAGATATATCATTTAGACTCTTAGGTAGGAGTTTTTTGAGCTCTTGACTGAGCCGATCCGTGGCCGCATCAGCTCAGTTTGCAGTCGCGACTGCGAGCTAAGCTGAGAGGCCCTTATAACTTTCATGCACATCGCATCAAAACTCAAACAGCGGAGGGGTTCTCGTGCGTTCTAGCGCACGATACTTGGCACCAATATTGCTAACAGCAATATTGGTGCACCCTCAAACGCACAACTTCTGATGTAAGCTATGCGCAAAACGCGTGCTACACATAATGGGTTTGGGTACATGCAAACCCAAACCCAAACATGCCAAACAGCAAAGGGCTTCCCGTGAGTTCCAGCGCACGTAACTTTGCAAAAGTATCACTAGGATATATATCTTTTAGTTGCCAAAGGCCTAAGGCCTCAAAAGCCTTGTGCACGAAGCCATCAATTTATTTCTTTGGAGATTTATTGGGTTTGTGTTCGAGTTTACCCAAACCCAATACATGCCAAACTGAAAAGCAATTCCCGTGCGTTATAGCGCACGAAACTATGCACACATATTTACAAGACACATATCTTTCAGTTCTCAGAAGCTCAAGGTTTGAGATAACTTGTTGGCAAAACCATCAATTTATTTCTTTGGCAGATCTATTGGGCTTGGGTTCGAATGTTTCCAAACCCAATACATGCTAAACAGCGAAGGGCTTCCCGTGCGTTCTAGCGCACGTAACTGCGTAGAAATATTGCCAAGATAATTATCTTTGATATATTCGAAGCACAAGGTCTAAGAAAGTCTGTGCGCAAAATGGTATTACTATTTCTTTGACACAGATTTTAGCGTGATATACAAACTCATAAATCTGGGTCAAAGAAATAATATGTTAACTTCGCGCACAAGCTATCGCAAAACTTGCACTTCAGGAAAGTGAAATATATGCATCTTATCATTATATTTTGCAAAGTTACGTGCGCTGGAACTCACGGGAAGCCCTTCGCTGTTTGGCATGTTTGGGTTTGGGTTTCAAACCCAAAAGGCATCATGCCAGCACGCGGCCGTCTTTAATATACTCAACGGCTTGCCATATGCTCTTGAGGGTGCACTGATATTGATATGAACAATATCACTGCCAAGTTTCGTGAGAAGATTCTCACGAAAACCCCTATTATGCAAAGCCGCAAGTGGTTGAAACCATCTCACACCGCACCAACTTAGCTGGCAGTCGCGAAGGCTAAGCTGATGCGGTTGCGGATGGGGCCAATCGATAGCTCAAACGAAAGGTATTCACCTACTGTAATGAATACAAACGCTTTAGAATCGAATGGTGGAAAAAATTATGTTTCATGCTACATGCAAAAAATTGTTTAGAAGAAGGGGGTGCGGGTGTGCCAGACGCAAAATATTGCACACGCTGAACCGCTTGCGCTTGTACCTCCGGGGTACCGAGTACGCTAGTCAGACTGCTTGTATTTTTTTTTTTTGGCGCTCGATTGAATTAAGCATGGTTACATGTGACATATAATCTATTCCCCAAAAACAGATCGAAATTTCTATTCCCCATTTTGCACTTTTCTATTCCTCGATAACCTTTTTTCCATTGTTATACGCAGTCCTAGGTATTTATACGTGTCGTTTGGCTGCAATATTGCCAGTTGGGTGCTGTTCTTTCCCGGTGTTCTTTGCGAATTTTTTCATGCTCTTTTTTTGGCACCCGGTTTTGCCCCTGGAGTATCCTTGTAACCGCTGACTTGCCTGGGTTAATTTTCAGTCCACTCCATTCCTCAAATCTTTTGAGTTTGTCAATTTGGTCCACCAGGTGGGCACTTGTGGGTGTTAGGAGTATCAGGTCATCCACGAACGCTCCCGTTGCTGTGCGCAATGGCCCTTTCTGGTCCTCGTCAGTTGCATACTTGTGCTTGTAGCCGTGTTCTCCTACCTCTAACCACCTGAGTAGAGGTTCCAGGTATATTATGAAGAGCAGCGGGCTCATACTGTCCCCTTGTAGCAGGCCCCTTCGTATCGGGACTTCTGCTGACTCGTGCACTCCCACCTTTGCTCTCATCTGCATTGCCGTGCCGTCCGTTGTACCCAGTATGTCCCCCACCGCCTCTACCAGTTGTTCCGGTACCCCTAGGTGGGCCATTGTGTGTAAAAGGTTTGCATGGTCAACTGACCCATATGCATTTTCAAAATCTACATACAACGCATGGAGTTCTTGTTTTGACACATTTGCGTCCTCTATGGCATTGGTAATTCTCGTGAGCTGCCTGAGCGTGTTTCTTTTTGTCCGCGAGCCTTCTTGTGCCTCGGCTAATATTCCATTAATCTCGCAGAAGTCGGCCAGCATCTTGGCTAACATGGCTGTGTAGAATTTGAATAGTCCATCCAGTAGTGCTATCGGCCTGTAATTTTTCTGGTTCGTGACATCCCCTTTTTTGTGGTGAAAGCAGAAGTATCCCTTTTTCCAGGAAAGTGGCACGTGTCTTTGTGTCCACATTTGCACCATGAGGGTGTGTAGCAGTTCGTGAAACTCGTCCGGTAGGTGTTTTATTATTTCATTCTGCACCCCCATGAGTCCCGTGGCTTTGTTGTTTTTCACCGTGGTGTACATCCCCATGTCCAAGGTGAGGCTGCCTTTTGGTAGTTTCGGTCTTCTTTCCGGTATGAGGCGTTCCTTGTGCTGTGTGTCCCTCCATGGCGGCTGCTTG
Source organism: Cymbomonas tetramitiformis (assembly GCA_001247695.2). Classification (NCBI taxonomy): domain Eukaryota; kingdom Viridiplantae; phylum Chlorophyta; class Pyramimonadophyceae; order Pyramimonadales; family Pyramimonadaceae; genus Cymbomonas; species Cymbomonas tetramitiformis. The sequence continues at coordinate 22,602 of LGRX02008579.1, forward strand.
CTGAGCTGTTCTGGGTGCCTTACTTTGTATGGTGCTGAATAAGAGAGGTGTTCCCCCATGGCTTCTGCTATCTTGTTTGGGTCCGTTTCCAGTTGTCCCTCACGAGTTTGTAGAGCTTTTATCGTGTTGGTGCTGGCGTTCCCGTTCTGCATTTCCGTTTTGTATAGCAGCTTGTGGTATTGCTTGGGCTGTTTCCAGTAGGCTCGGACGACTCTGTCTTTGGTTTTCTCTCTTTTTAGCTTGTTGTGTTCCCTGAGTTCCTTCTTGGCCTCATCGAGTTCCCTCCTTCTCATGCCGCTCAGCCATCTTTCCCACTCCTCGCGTGTGTTGAGGTGGGTTCCTTCCTGACCTTCGCTTGCCTTGTGGGCTTTCCTGGGGTTCCAATCTGGGTCGTCCCTCATTTCCTTTATCTGTTCCCTGTAGCCCTCCGCTTTTTGTAGGTGTGCATCCCTACTTTTCCTTACCATCTTTGGTAGCCTGAGTCCCTTCCCCATTGCCTCCTCTTTCGTTTCGGGTTTCCCTTTGCCTTTCAGTATCAGTTCCTGTTGTGACTCCCCGTTCCTCATCGCCTCCCTTGCCATTCTTTTCAGAGCATTCGCCATCTCCTCCCTTGCCCTATCTATCGCCCCCCATTTCTCCTGTGTCTTGGCTGACTTCAGTTGTTCTATAGTCCTTTCCAGTCCCATCCTCTCTGCAAAATATCCACTTTCGAGGTGTCTTCTGAGTGCCGTTATCTGGGTTTCCGTGAGAGGCAGGTCGAGTCTTTGGCTAACCCTGGTTTCCTCATCTTCCCATCTGGGGAGGTGTGTATCGCATTTGAACAGGTCCAGTCTAGTGGTTGCTATCATTTTATGGTCACTGGCATGGTGTTTTGTGAGCTCCCCCTCGTTGAGTGTGCTGTGTTTGCCCTCGTCCTCGCTTAGCGTTATCCACCTGTCTATGTTGCGGTTGTCATACCTTCTCAGCGTTGTGTTTCGTTTCCCTCCCACATCTACAATTTGCTCCCTATCCAGCATATCTGCCCACGCTTTGTCCTCCTTCTTCTCCTGCCACCCCTGTGCTGCATTGAGGTCCCCTCCTATAAGCAGTATCTCTTTCTCTTCTCTGGCTCTGGTTATCATCATTTTCACATATCTTCTTATCTTCGTTCTCGTCTCGACCTCTTCACTGTCCGGGGGGTTGTATATTCCGAGTACATGCACATGTTTGTCCCCCGGGAGGTGTAGTACCATGTGGGCAACATAACCCCTTAGTCCCGGTACCTCCACCTCTGTGTGTGCATGTTTGTGCGCCAGCCCTCCTCTTAGTATTATTCCTACTCCCCCTCTGTACATTACTTTCTTTCTATGTCTCCTCAGTTTCTCAACCGGTACATCTGTGCAGTAGGCTGCGCTGTGTTTCGCGTTACACCTATGCCGCACGCATTTGGACGCACTTTTGACTTCCGTGAGTATCGCTAGGTCTATGTCCCATTTCTCCAGGGCTGGTTCAAGGTCATACAGTGCCTCCTCGTTCCCCTGTATATTCCAAGTCAGGGCATTCATCCTACATCTCTTTGGTTCCGTTAGCGCCGTTGTTGCGTCCCATTTTTCCGTCACCGGCATTTGCATTTGTAGCTTTTCATTCGAGTGTTTCGTACTGCTCCCCTCTCCCGTCTTCACCCCACTTTTCTCACTTTCAACGGTCCATGGGTCTGCAGTTTCCCTTGGCTCCTCATTGGGTATCGGTTCATTCGGGCCCCCTTCTTTTCTCGGCTTTCTTTTCATATCTGCCAGTGGGCTCATGTGCATTCTCAGGTCTGTTTGCGTACTGGCTCTTCCTTTTCTGTCCTCTCCCCGCTCCTCTTGGCTCGTGTGAGCCATCTCCATCTCTGCCTGTTTCCCTTTCTCTTTCCTCAGCTCATGCAGGAATGTGTCGTGGAGACCCGTCCTTTTTTCTCTTGCTGGTTGCTCCTCTCCGTTCGTTTCCTCTTGTCTTATCCTTCCCGTGCTTTGTTGCGTCGCCCCTATTACGACAACCTCACCCGGGATTCCTTTCTCCCTTGCTGTCTCCCTGTTTTTCATTATCTCTCTATACACTACCGGTCTGTATTCTCTTCGTTCTCTGTTCATCATCTCTTGGAGTTCATTTCCACTTCTGCTAGACAGCTGTTCCATCTCCCTTCTCCAATCCGTCTCCCTGTCTCCCTCATGCCATTCTCTCCATCCCCTCCCTACATGCAATACCCACATTCCACAATTGTATCCGTCATATTGGTGTCTTTCCGTGAGTAGCTGCAGCCCCCCTCCTGTGTATCCCTGGCTGTCTATATGTCTGTTCGTCCATCCCCGTAGGGCTTTCCTTAGTTCCTTTGTCCGTTCCTCCCCTTCTCCGAATGAGTCGTATACATACGTCAGCAGTTCCAGTTTCTCTGTCTCCGTAAACAACAGGAGTCTCCAGTGCACCCCGTCACAAATCGGGATTTGTGCATATCCTTTCGTTCGCAGGTGTTTCTGAATTTTCGCGGTGAGTCTGTCATCGTACCTCAGAAGTTTCTCCACCATATCTTCCAGTCTCCTTGAGCTTAGCGCCCCTTTCTCAAAGTGTTCGTTTACTGCGTCCACATGCATCATGTTGAGTTTGCCCTCATTATGGAACACCCCCACCTGCGTGGAGTCTGCGCTGTTCTCCGCGTCCCGTTGTTCACCACCTCCCCCCGTGTACCGTTCTTTAGCCGTCTTTTCATTTCGTCGCCCACTCTTATGTTGCATCACTTTCGCCGGGTTTCCCTGGCCGCATTCGTTTTGTTTCCTCCTCCGGCTCCCCCTTTGCCTTCTTTCCGCAGTGTCGTTGCCTCGTGCAGCTCCTTTATCGCGCATATTAACTTTTCTGTTTTCCCTCCGTTTCCAATTTCTGTCTCTGACCACTATTCTTTTTCCCTCCCTTAGGACAGTCATCACATACTTACACCCGCTTCTGAATTCCATCCAGTAAATCCGTCCCCTCCTGTGTGCGTAGGCATGCGCCGTTCTCGTCGGCCTCTTCTGCAGTGTGGTCATCATTTCCTTGTAGTTGTTCCTCAGTGTCTCGGCTCGCACCTTCCGCTCCGAGTCCCATATGTCCTTAGCCCTCCTATTTTTCTCAGCCAATCTGGTTTTCTCGTCCCATTGCATGGTACACCACACCATCAGGTTTCTCCTGCTTGTTTTCCCTGTGTCCCCCACGCGTTTCCCACTCTGGTTCTGCCCCCGTGGTTCGAGTGTCTCCCTTTTTCTTTCGTTACCGTTCGCTGCCCTCAGTACGTCTCTCGGCTTGCGGTCTCCCTGTATTTCATCATTAGCGTGTGTCGTGGTCACAAAACTCGCTGCCTTGGGTTCCGCATTTCGCGTTACAGCGTTACATTCCTGTTTTCCGTCTTTTCCCCGGTGTATGTCGGTTTTTTGGCGTTCTCCTGCCTTCTCCTTTTGTGTACAGGTCATTTGCCCTATGTTTTCACGTCCGCCGGGTCGTTTCATTATGGTCGGTGCCGCAAGCGTCAGCCCGTTGTGGGTTCCGTTACTAATGGCAGTTGCTCGGAATGGCCCGAAACCTTCCCCACATGTTATTGCTGTCTTCTCCATGGGTTCTGTGAAGCGTGTTCGGTTAATATTACCCATACCAGTTTCCTTAGCATTATTAGCATGCTCAACAGTTAGGGTTTCAGGTTTTGGGTTAGGGTTTCGTACCGTTTCGGTTATTATTTTGCCGTTCCTCATGGGTGTCGTTCCGGAGCTCTGGTTTTTCCCATTTCTGTTGCTGTTCGTACTTTTTCGTTTTGTGTATTTGGCATTCACGTTGCATGTGGTTTTGTCCCTTTTCCATCGGTTGCGCGGAATATGTCATGGTTCCGCAGTTGTCCCATTTCACAGCAACCGACTTTTGCGTTACAGCGTTACCATCTCGTTTTCCGTCATTATCCTGCCCTTCTGTGGTTTCCATGCATGCGGCAGCTTTCCTATTCAATACCACGCCTGTTCGTTTATGTTTTTGGTGTTTTTCAGCCCATTTCGTTGTGGCCGGTGTCGGAAGCGTGAGCCCATTTCAGGCCCCGGTCCTCATAACGGGTACCCGGAATGGCCCGTAACTTTCCCCAAGTGTTGTTATTGCTCCCATCGTTGGTTTTGCCAAGTATTTTTCGTCAACGTTGTTCACATCAGTTTCTGTGGCATCATGAACACATTTGTCATTTAGGGTTTCGGGCGGTAGGTTAGGGTTTGGCAGCATGTCGGTTGTTATCCTACTGTTCGGTTCGGGTACTATATCAGGGCTGCTGTTTTTCTGCCTTTCCGTGTTGGTTATCCGTCCGTGGTCGTCTGTGCCGTTACCCTTAGGGCGCGTATCACACCCGTTTATTTTGCATTCACATCCCGTCCCGTCGAGCATGTTGGGTTTCATATTTTGCGTTACAACGTTACATGCCCGGTTTCCACCTGTTTCCCGGTGTGCGTCGGTTTTCTCGTGCTCTCCTGCCTTCCCCTTTTGTGTACAGGTCATCTGCCTTATGTTTTCATGTTCGTCGGTTCGTTTCATCATGGTCGGTTCCACAAGCGTCAGCCTGTTGTGGGTTTCGTCACTAATGGCAGTTGCTCGGAATGGCCCGAAAACTTCCCCACATGCTGTTATTGTCCTCTCCATTGGTTATGTGAAGCGTTTTCACCCATATCGGTTTCCACAGCATTGTTAGCATGCCCAAAAGTTAGGGTTTCAGGTTTTGAGTCAGGGTTTCGCTCCTTTCCGGCCGTTATTTTGCTGTTCCTCATGGCCATTGTGTCGGGGCTTTTGTTTTCTCCGTTTCTGTTACCGCTAGTGCGTTTTGTTTTGTGTCTCTTATTATTTTGCCCCTTTTTCATCGGTTGTGCGTGGTACGTTACGGCTCCACGGTTGTCCCATTTTCCTGCATTCGAGACTCCGCAGAGTCCCATTTTACACTGCCGACGTCAGAAATGGGACAACTGTGCCCTTCACTTATCTCACTATTAAATTGGCCTGTTGCGGGTCCCGTTTGTTTTTCCGCATGCGCATCTGTTGTGTGGGTTGTTTGCCCGTATTTCTCCTCTTTTTGCACTATTTCCTTTTCGGTTCCCGCATTGTCCGTGCCCTCATTCTCCGACCGCGACTTTTGCGTTACAGTGTTACCATCTCGTTTTTCGTCAATATCCCGCACTTCCACGGTTCCCTTGCTTGCCGTGCTTGTCCCATCCAATACCCTGTCTGTTTGTTCATGTTTTTGGTGTTTTTCATTCCATTTTGTTGTGGTCGGTGTCGGAAGCGTGGGCCCGTTTGAGGCTCCGGTCCTTATAGAGGGTGCTCGGAATGGCCCATAACTTTTCCCAAGTGTTGTTATCACTCCCATCGTTGGTTCTGCCAAGTGTTTTCCGTTAGTGTTGCTCACATCAGTTTCTGTGGCACCATGAGCATATTTATCACTTAGGGTTCCGGGCGGTAAGTTAGGGTTTGGCAATATTTCAGCTATTTCCCCACTGTTCGGCCCGGGTACTGTATCGGGGCTGTTGTTTTTCTGCTTTGCCGTGTCAGTTATCAATCCGTAGCCATCCGTTTCATTACCCGTCGAGCATGTATCACACCCGTTTACTTTGCATTCATATCTCACCCCGTCGGGCATGTTCACTACTGCCTCCCGGGTTATTACTTCGAGGTTTGCCGGGCCCACCGTATCGGAAATTTGAATGTTTTCACCACGGGCTACGGTGCCGGAGTTTTGAGTTTTACTATTGAGGCAGGAGTTTCCTATGCCGTCGTCGGGGTTGTTCCCTCGGTTGGTTATTACGAACTTCTGTTTGGGTATCGAAGGTACCGTGGGGTTTTTAATTACATCATCATTCAGGGCAGTTCTCTCGGAGCTCGTAGGGTGTACGGTTTTAATTTTAGTGTCCATTTCGTTACTGTAGGTTGTGCTTGTGGTTAATGCGAATTCAAATACGAACGCCGAAGGTGCCGTGGGTGTTTTAATTACCATACCATTCGGAGCAGTTATTCTAGGGTGTGTGGGGTGTACAGCATTAAATTTAATGTCAGTTTAATCACTGCAAGGTGTGGTTCCCACTTGGGGCCTATTCCCACTGTCACTCCTGCCTCCTCGGCAGTCTCCTACACCTATCCTCTTGGGAGTTGGAGCCCCATGCCCTGGAGAGATGCCAGGGTGTGCACGTTCTGTATGTTCTGCAGATTCTGCAGTGGTGCGGACGTCACAGGCTGCTGGATCAGCTGTGGCTGCTGTGCAAGCTTGGCTGCTTGCTCCTGCTGCTGGCTGGCCAGTAGCTGTGTCCCCCACACCACCCCCCACTTCATATTTTCCCAGATGCTGCACTTTCAGTGGTCGACTTTTCAGACAGGTGGTTTCTATTTCACTTTGTGTCGGGATGCACACTCGTGGGTGTCGTGCCGTGATGCTCACCGTAAGTTGAGCTTGGAGGTATTCCTCCGTGTGGGTCGGCCGATCACCCTGACGGGAGCTCGGCCTTGCCTTTGCCCGTTTCCTAGCCTCCTCCTCGACCCTCGCCTCCCGAGTGTTCGCCTCGATGCTCACGAGCTTGTCGATCATGGAGTGGTATAGGGGAAGCATACGGGTCTCGTGGTTTCTCTGTGCTTCGACCATTGCGTTCACGGCTGTGGTGGTGTTTTGGCACTCCGCCGTCACGGCCACGAAGCCCGTATTGCACACCTGCTGGAGATTCTCGATGGACTGCTTGTGGTTGTCGGCCTGCGTGGACAGCGTGCTGAGGGTGGTGTTCGTGGTCCCGTGCAGTCCGATCAGGCTCTCCAACCCGGTCGCGGTTTCAGCAGTTGCGTGCTTGATGTCCCCAACCCCGGTCTGGAGGTTCTCGATGCCCGACTTGATGGTCTTCGTGAGGTCGATGAGCTCCTTGTGGTCTGCCAGCTCCGAAGGCTGCGGCGCCGCCTGTGCCCGCACTTCCGAAAGTCGTTGTTCCCAAACGCTGTTGAGCGCCGCGATGCTGTCGGTTTGCTGCTGCGATGGGGCCGCGCCCGTACCCTTTTCCCCTTTTCGTGAGAACTTCCCAAGGGTCAATATCACCTGTATCTCCCCGGCCTCGACGTGGTAGAGGTCGATGGTCTGCTGCTGTTTTTCTTGTCTTGCGCTGAACTCGTACACGGTCGATGACGCTCTCAATAGCCACATATTGCCCGACCTCATGGGCCTATGCCGCACGAAGGACCCCTGTCTGCTCACGTCGCTGCCCAACTGGGTCCTCGTTGTGGGCAGTGGCAGCAGCTGCGTTGTTTTCTGCTGCGTGGCGTGCATGACGGCCTTGTCGACGCCCTCCTGGATGCAGGCTTCGTCGTACCCCACTCGAAAAAGACCCGCGTTGTCATAGAACACTATTTCAGTCTCCTGTGCTTCCCTCAGCACGCGGGTGGATGCCACCAACTCACAGGTCGCCTGCTCTCCGTCGAGGTAGAATTTGATCGTGTTGTTGGCGAGCATAACCGCCAACTTGGCGGTCGTCATAAGTAACTGTATGACGTCGCAGTCAGCTGCCTCTCCCGTGCCCGCCATGGCCCCCTTGCACACACTCTCGATGGCTGTCTCACCGATGCTCTCCTCAAACTTCACGAGCGCCTCCTTCAGCTCACCCAGCGCCATTCCAGTGAAGCCTGGGCACTGTACTGCCACCTTGCGCCCCTCCACCGGCGCTCTGATTTCTGGTTCAGCGGGAGCGTGACGCACCCGCGGGACGGTCTCTGTCCCCGCTCTGAAGCTGTCCCGCCCTCGCGGGATGCATGGAACTCGCTGTAGTAGGTCGGGCGCCGCCAGAATGGTGGCCGCGTGCACGGGTTCTTTGAATGCAAGATGTACGAACTGAACATACTCGCCCGACCAGATGGCGTCGGGGGGGAGCTCCCCCGCGATGGCAGTGTTTTCAGTATCAAACAATGTTTTCAGGACGATGTCGATGTACGCGACCAGCTCTGCCGCCTGATCCGCTGTGCACCTCAGCGGCCCCAGCGAGATCTGGTATCCGTTTTCACAGACTCCGAAGTCGTTGTCACAGAGATCAATGGCGGTGCTGGTGCCCGTGGTGAAAAGTTGGTGCAACTCCTGACCGTCAGCGTTCAAGTCACCGTGGATGTTCTCAAGTTCATAGCCCACGGATGGGGCCTCCGTGTGGACGCGCAGATCCGGGTTCTCGATCGAGATGAGGTCTCTGATTTTTTGTAACTTCTGCCGGTGGGAAGAGAGAGTACCCACCTGATCACTCACCTTGCTTAACAGCCCTTTTTTTACCTGTCTCCCGTCCCTGAACTGTGTCGCATCCGTGTGCGCGATGGCGCCCACCTTTCTCCTGAACGCCGACGTGCGTTCTTGGTCCCGGATGCTGACTATCTGAGTGCTTGTCGGAGGTCTAGATTTTTGAGATTCAGAGGTTACTGGTGGAGATTCTTTTCTTTTGACGCCTCGTTGGCTGTTTTCTGGCGGGGCTTCGGTGGTTTCCATCGGAGTGTTTTCCATTTCTGGTATTTTCGGAGTTCTGAGGCCGGTTTTGCGTACCTGGAGGCGTACGGAATGGCAGAACCTGTAGAAAAAGCGTTTTTCAGTCAAAGTGACCTCTGACCTGGGTTTCAGCTCATAACGAAAATGACAGTGGGTCGGGCGGGCCACGCGCTGTCTATAATTGTAGCCGTTTCGGAGTTCTCGTCGCTCTGCTTGGCCTTCACATCGCCTTTTTTCCCGTTTTTTGCCCAGTTTGGGCCGCGGGCTAATTTTAGAAAAATCGAGGTGGCATCCTCAGAGGGCTTCGCGAAAAGTGGGGGGAACCGCACCCCGCACCCTTCTGCTGTGACTACTCCACACTCATGATCACTTGCGACTGCCTTATTGTGTGTGCGAGTGCAAGATCTGGGTTGGGATGCTTACCCTGAGGGACAGAGAACAGCTCCTAGGGGGAGGGTGCTAAGCCCCCAAAAGCAGAATGCAAGCTCTGGGAAGGGGTATTTCTAGAACCGCCGGTCCCCCTGGCATCAATCCTCAGAAGCTCCACTAAGACGAAAGCGAATCATGAGAAAAGTGTTCCTTTTGGCTGAAAGCTCCTGCACCAGGCAAATTATGGGTTTCCATGGGCCGCTCTGCACCAGATTTTGCGCTTGTATTGAATTATTAACAGGGGGGTTTCATGGGTGGGCTGCAGGTGCAATTTAAGTGGACAGCAGGGGGCGCAATCAAGATTCACTTCGATAGGCTGTGCCTGCCAGTGCCGCCCAGTGTCGAAGTGATGCAAGCAGACTGGGTGCGAACCGGGTTGATGCTCCTGTTCGCCTTGTGCATCTTGGTCAACGCCTGGATGCATAGCAGCGGAGAAATCTCGCGGCTGGCACTGACCTGGTACCTGCGACTACTGCAGCTTTTGGAGACTACGGCTGGCGCCGTGACGTCCGCGATGCCAAGAGCTAGGGAAGGATGGAAGGATAGAAAACCGTCAAGAATCAGCTCACTGGCGCGCAGGGCCACTGGCTCGATCATCGGCCGGATGCGGAAGTCTAGCAAGTCGATGCTGCAGACTGATCAGGTCTTGTTTGCGCGGCTGCTGATGAACCCCCACGACGCCAAGGCATCGCAGTCCACCTTCTGGCACCGCTTGACCACCACAAGCATATGGCTGCAGGTAGGCATATGAGGTGTCCACGTGCACCTGATTTCATGGCGTCCCTCATCCCGACTTCTCAGCATCATGTGCGTGACGGAACATGGAACATACACTCGTGCGCATGCCGTGTATGTTGTGTGTGTGTGTGTCTTGGATTCGTCTGACGCTAGCTCCCTCTCCGTGTACAGTGCTCATGGTTATTACACATGCCGGGGGACTTGCGTTCTTTGACCTTGATATGAAGTACTGGCGGATCGCTGTGAACGGGGACGGCCGCCGGGTGGAAGTGGGTTTTGGGAGGCGGTTATCCCTGTGGTGCCATTCTGGCGGGCACTGCCTCTTGGAGAGCTCGGTAGATTCGTCTGTCGTGCTGCGAGGAGAGGCAGAAGGTGGTGATGTACAACTTCTGTGTTCTCCCTTGAATTTTGTGGGGAGCACTTAGGTGCCCGCATGTTTCCTTTTTTTGACATGGGGTGTCCATGCTATGTGGTGTGACTGCATTCATGACATAACCATGGACCAACAGGTCCCATCCATCGACCGGGAGCCACTGGGGGGCATGCCAGCAGGGTCCGCTTACTCCGTTACCCAGAGACCAACAATTGTTGGGCGATGATCGGTCACATCGTATCATCCTTCCATGCTGCCTTGCATCTGGGTTGGGAATATGTATGAGTTTGTGGTATCTTGTCACGGCCCCGCCCTGCTCTTGATTTGCTTTTCACATCCACTGGGATGATGATGGGCTGGCTTTTGTTGGCCGATCTCATGCCGTTCAGTGTGTGTGTGCCCTTGATTTTTGTTAGGTGCCCGCATGTTTCCTTTTTTTGACATGGGGTGTCCATGCTGTGTGGTGTGACTGCATTCATGACATAACCATGGACCAACAGGTCCCATCCATCGACCGGGAGCCACTGGGGGGCATGCCAGCAGGGTCCGCTTACTCCGTTACCCAGAGACCAACAATTGTTGGGCGATGATCGGTCACATCGTTTCATCCTTCCATGCTGCCTTGCATCTGGGTTGGGAATATGTATGAGTTTGTGGTATCTTGTCACGGCCCCGCCCTGCTCTTGATTTGCTTTTCACATCCACTGGGATGATGATGGGCTGGCTTTTGTTGGCCGATCTCATGCCGTTCAGTGTGTGTGTGCGTACGGGGACGGCCACTGGAATGATTTGGATGATGGGATGTGGCTGTCCCTGTGGTACCCTTCTGGCGGGTACTGCCTCTTTGAGGGCGTCGGGGCTTCGTCTGCGGCTGGCTCTATTTTTGTCCAGTGCCTTGGGGCTTTTTCACCTGCCGGGGGACTGGTGATCGATACCCACTTTATGGGGTACTGGCATCTCGTTGTGAACGGGGACGGCCACTGGAATGATTTGGATGATGGGATGTGGCTGTCCCTGTGGTACCCTTCTGATGGGTACTGCCTCTTTGAGTGCGTCGGGGATTCGTCTACGGCTCGCTTTTTGGGAGTGTCTTGGATTCGTCTGACGCTAGCTCCCTCTCCGTGTACAGTGCTCATGGTTATTACACATGCCGGGGGACTTGCGTTCTTTGACCTTGATATGAAGTACTGACGGATCGCTGTGAACGGGGACGACCGCCGGGTGGAAGTGGGTTTTGGGAGGCGGTTATCCCTGTGGTGCCATTCTGGCGGGCACTGCCTCTTGGAGAGCTCGGTAGATTCGTCTGTCGTGCTGCGAGGAGAGGCAGAAGGTGGTGATGTACAACTTCTGTGTTCTCCCTTGAATTTTGTGGGGAGCACTTAGGTGCCCGCATGTTTCCTTTTTGACATGGGGTGTCCATGCTGTGTGGTGTGACTGCATTCATGACATAACCATGGACCAACAGGTCCCATCCATCGACCGGGAGCCACTGGGGGGCATGCCAGCAGGGTCCGCTTACTCCGTAACCCAGAGACCAACAATTGTTGGGCGATGATCGGTCACATCGTTTCATCTTTCCATGCTGCTTTGCATTTGGGTTGGGAACATGTATGAGTTTGTGGTATCTTGTCACGGCCCCGCCCTGCTCCTGATTTGCTTCTCACATCCACTGGGATGATGGTGGGCTGGCTTTTGTTGGCCGATCTCATGCCGTTCAGTGTGTGTGTGCGTGTATGCAGTGTTCCGGTGCACAGTGCCAATCACAATAAGAGAGGAGCGGGAGAAGAGAGCTCACCGCGGACGGGTGACGCAAGGTGAGCAGGGAGGAAGGAAACAGGAGAACAGGGACCGAGGCACGGAGCGTCGGGCGTCGAGTCGTCGGAGGAGCGCGTCACAGTGGTCGAGAGGAGGGGTGATCCCGTGGAATCGAGAGAGGGGAGGAAATATCTGAGGATGAGGTGAAGGAAGAAAACAGGAGCAAGAGGAAGCAGTGCAGGAGGATCAGGCCAGAATGGTGAAATGCAACCGTGAGTAAATCTGAAGCATGCGGATGGTAGGAACACAGACGGGCATAATGCCGACCAGTGGAAAGGCGCAGGATCAGTCAGCGGGCGGGAGATCGCGGTCAGCGATCTGAATCTAGACAGTCCTGAAGGGGAGATCAAAAAAGAAGATCGGAGAAAAGGTGGGAATGGAGACTAGAAAAAATATGGGTCAGAAAAAACACGCAGACCGGGAGAAAAGAGGGGGAAGACCGGAAAAAAGGGGGTCGGAGAAAAAATAATAAATGAATAAATAAATAAGTAATCCGCAGGGAACAGGTAGAGACCCGGAGAGGAGGGGAGGAAAGGGGGCGAGGGGGGGAACGATCGACACACAATAAATCACCAAAAGGAATAGCCCAACCCCCGAGGAATGAGGGAGTAGGGGCAAAAGAGTAAAAAGCAGTGGGGGATGGGCGAGAGTTGAACTCAACCAGGGGCAACTGGAAGGGACCAACCCCCTGAGGGATTAAATTCAGGGGGTTGGCCCCCTGAAGTTGATCCCACAGCACCCAGGAGGGAAGGGGGAGGGAAGGAGAGGGGGCGAGGGGAAGGAAAGGGCGGAGAAGGGGAGAAAGGAAAAGGAGGAAGGTGAGGGGAGGGGGAAATGGCGAGGAAGAAGAAAAGAGGGGGGAGAGAGGGAAAGGGGGGAAGAAGAAGAAAGAAAAAAAAGAGGAAGGAGGGGAAAGGAGAAAGAAATCGGGAGGGGAGGGCGGGAGGGGAGGAAGGACGGGCGGGGAGGGGAAAGGAGAGAGGGAAGCAAGGCAGGGAGGGGGGAGAGCAAGGAGCGGAGGGGAGGGAGAAGGAAGGGATGCAAGTCACTGCAGGAAATAGGAAAGGTAAAGCAAGCTACTCCAGGGCACCACAGGGTGAAGCAGGCAACTCCAAGGCACGGCAGGGTGAAACAGGTCACTGCTAGGCAAGAGAAATGAAGGCAATCAAGCTATATAACCAATTAATAAATGGATGTAGCGGCAGAGCGTGGCTAAGAGACTAGTTATAATCAGAGGTCAATCATGCAAGGTCCTCCGCAGCACAGAGTCTACAGCCATCGGTCGGGTGAGCCGCACTACGTCCACGGGTCGCACATACAATAGCCGGGTCAGGGGGAGCCATCGGTGAGGTGAGGTCCATGGAGGGAGTAAGGAAGAAAAGAGGGGAGGAGGGGAGAGAGGATGAAAGAAGGGATATGGGGGGGGTGGGGGGTTTGTCAAGGTGATAAGAGGAGGAAGGGGAGGAGGGGGGCTTGGGTGGAGGAGGGGGGGGAGGGGACGACGTCACCAACAGCGGCGACGGTGGTAGAGATTGTTGGCCGCGAGGGTGGAGCTCTTCTGAACGTCGGTGACATGGATCTGGCGGCCGCAAATCCTGTCGCTGCCATCGGCACGGGGGTCACTTCACCAAGCCCGCCACCTGCTCCTGGAGCGCTCGAACCAAATGTGGGTGAAGCAACCGGTCTGAGCACATCTGGGGCAGGGGAAGTCAACGGCAACTCCCCATGGGCCACGGACACGGGACTGGGTGCGGGGCGGCGCACAAGGATGGATCATGTCCCCAGTGCTGTTGATGATGGGCGGCCCGTGGGTCAGCGGGCAGATGATGTCCTCTAAGTGCCTGGGCGGCTCATCCGGGTCAGCAAAGGCCAGAAGCTCAAAGAGTAAGTCACTTAGGGGTCTCAAGGTAAAGGAAGGGGATGCCGTCGGGGTAGATCTTGTGGACCAGTCCAGGGTCGATCTTGTTGATGTTATCGATTTGGAACTGCTGCAGCTGCCGAGCGGTGGAACAGAGGGAGTGGATGATGTCGTCGGCCCACACGAACTTCTTGCAGCCATTGCCAGGAGTCGCCTTCGGCTTGCGCATGTCCTTGTTGGGGCAGGCAAAGAAGCATCGGCCAACATTGACGGGCTGACCCTTGGTGGAGGTGCGGCAGATCATCGCAGTCCCGCAATCACACCGCAGGTTGAGGTCGATGCCGTGCTTCTTGGCACGGAGTGGAGGGGCAGAGGGAGGCGGCATCTAGGAAGCAGCGGGGGGCAGAGAGGGGCGGGGCAGGACCAGGGTTGGCAGGGGGAAGAAAGGAGAGGGAAAAAAGGGGGGATGTGGAGAAGGGAGAATGACATGAGATAGGGCTGTCCAGCAGGAGGTGGGGAGGGTGGCCCCAGGGTGTGCGGCACAGCTACGGAACCTTGGAGGAACGAGGGGAGGGGAGGGTCTTGGAAGGCAGAGTCAAAGAAGCGGAGGAGAGGTCGAGGCAGGGGGCAGAGAGGGAGGGGGCATCCTTCCTTTCGGGCAAGTGCGGGGTCGCCGTGCCCTCGGGGAAGGGGAGATGGAGACGGGGTGGAAGTGTCAGAAGCCACCTTCCAGGGGAGACGGCCCGCTAGAATGGCAGAGGAGATGGTGGAGAGGGAATCGGGGGAGAGGGAGTTCAGGAGGGGCTGGAGCCAGGCGGTGGTGAGGGCCCCGACTGGGATGTTTCCACCCGCTACTGCAGCGGAGAGGAGCTGTCCAGTCAGGGGAGGAAGAGAGAGAGGAACAAGGGGTAGAGAGCAGGGGGAACCAGCTGGTTGACACTTAGCCACGATGGGGGATGGGATTCCCCAGTGGCAAGTCTGGCCTCTTGCGGCAGAATAAAGTGAGCCTAAAGAAGGGGCAGGATCCGTAGGCGAGCGAGGAAGGCGGAGAGGAAGGGGAGGGCGGAGGGCCCGGCAGTGAAAGCAGAGCGAAGGGGGTGGGAGAAGAGAGGGAGGGAGGGGGGCAGGGAGGGAAGGTCAGGTGGAAGGGGGAGCAGGATGAAGGGAGCGGAGGGAGGGCAGGCACAGGGCGGTTGCACGCGCTTCTGTCCGGGGAGAGAGTAAAGGAGGAGAAGGGAGGGGAGAGGAGGAGGGGAAGGGTGGAAAGGGAGCGCCAGGACTGGAGTAGGGAGCACAGAGGAGGGGGTACAGAGGGAGGAGGGGGGGAGGGGGAAGGTGGGCGAAAGCATGGGAGAGGGGGTAGGGAAGAGGAGGGGGATGGAGGGTCTGAGGGAGGTCCTGCGGCGGGAGCATGACCACCCGACCATGCTGGTCATGGTAGAATGGCTGCTGACCATGCGGCTACTGGCCCTGCTGTGGAAACTGTTGCGGGAACAGTTGCTGCTGGAACTGTGCAGGGTCGCACCGTTGGAACTGCTGCGGGACCTGCTGCTGAAGGGGTACCCAGGAGGTGGAGAAGGAGAAGAAGGGTCCTGTGGAGGGTCCATGCCTGAGCCACCCAAGGATGTTAGAGCAAGGGAGAAAAGAGGAAAAGAGAGAAGAGGAGAGCGGAGGGGAGAAAGAGGAGGGAGAGGGAGAGGGGAGGGGGGTTTAGGGTCTGCGCCGGGGAGTGGGGAGAAGGGCAGAGAAGCGCCTGGTGTAGCTGTGGAGGAGGGAGGGAGAGGTGGGGAGCCAGGAGACACAGGAGGAAGCTACCCTAGAGAGAAATCGCAGCCAAACCCTGAGGACCTCCCCAAGGGTCCAAAACTTGTAGTTGATGAGGTAGTAGCCCACGTTGGAGGCGGCCTTGATGAAGTCTCCGAGCCGATGGGAACGACAGTAAGCAGAGATGAAGGCTCCAGTGAGGACAGCGCGTCGGCGGCCAGGGGGGAGATAGGAGCGGGCATCGGTGAATCTGTGGATGAGAGGGAGTTTGGTGGGAGGTGGCTTAGAGTAGGGGGAGAAGACAGCGCCTGTGCCAGAGGGGTGGAGAGAGACGGAGAGGTCAAGGAAGTTCACCCGAGAGCCAACATGTCCAATGCCAGGTACATACTTAGTGTCGAGGACGGTGAGCTCAATGATCAGGACAGAGTGAAATAAAGAACCAGTAAAGGCAGGGTGGAAGTTCAGGGTGTTGGCGGAGAACCAATCATCCACATATCCTCTGACAAGGGAGAGAGGACGTGGGGGGGCATAAAGGAAGGATCGCCGGGGGCTGTGGTGGAGGAGGGAGATGACCCTGAGCCAGCGCCGAAGGAGGGTGATCTGACACCCATGTGTGCCAGTCTGGTCCCCGATGATGATACCACTTTTCTGGTACCGTACCCACGCAGGTGCGGTAGCGGAAGCAGCTGAAGGAATAGTACTCCTCGAAAAAGGCATGACCTGGAGGCGCGCGGGCAGGCATAGGCGGGCCCAGTCAGGCGGCGTCAAGTGTCGAGGATATCTTGAATGAGTGGGATGACCTTTCATCGCCGGGCCCGGAGGATGGGGTCTGGACTCAGGAGCAGAGTGGGGCCTCGCCGGAGCGAGCAATGGCCTTGGTGGATGGAGGGGTGGCCACCTTGATGGGGGCAAGCAGGCGGGTGGCCGGCCTTCTTGGGGGGTTTGCTGGCGTGGGGGGAGCTGATAAGGGTGACGGGGGAGATGTGGGGAGGCTCCCGGGTGGAGTTGACACATGTCGGGCCCCTCAGAGCCCAGGGGCCTATACCGGCAGCGATGACCACTTACAACAGGTTGCACGGCAGCATACGGCATCTCATCAGCTTCCGTGCCCACAGGGCGAGGTTGCTGGCCGTGCCGGAACTAATAGTGAGCAGCTGTCGGGAAGGCGACGACCGGATGGTGAACTATTGGCCACCGGGAGGGCTTGGGGCACACAGGTGACTGTGGGGATGGGACCCCAAGTATGAACAGTGTGGCACGACAGTTGTAGGGCAAGTGTGGAGCGCATTGCTCAAGTTTGCAGCTTCCTCGCAAGGAAATCAGTGCAAGGACCTCCAGTCATGTGGAGTTGGTACTGGGGGCAGAAGGCTACAGACGCAAGTTGGTGGCGGGGGCGCAGGTTCGGATGAGAGCGGCCCAGTTTATCATTCTCAGCCCCTTCGGACAGCCCTTGGGGATTCT
>LGRX02008580.1:0-17301 GCA_001247695.2 Cymbomonas tetramitiformis
TGCCCACCGGGGTCCAGGTGCTCCATGCTTTGCCCACCTGGGTCCAGGTGCTCCATGCTTTGCCCACTGGGGTCCAGGTGCTCCACGCTTTGTCCAGTTGGTGGAGCAGGCACAGAATCAGGCTGGGCCATGCGTGCAGTTGGCCGGGGCATGGTTTACTGCTTTCCATATGGGAGGCCCTCCTATATGCCTCTCAATGTGGGAAACGCGCCCCCCTTGCCGCTCTTACCTCGAGCCTCGCCCCTATCCCTCTCACTGTTGGGACTTGACGTGAGGAGGTACCACGTGTCTATGCTCAAGAGTTGCGGGAGAGGGCGTTGTCCCGGGTAATGTAGGGGGGATTTGGGAGACGCGACGAAATGCTGATACCATGGTCCCGTGTCCACATGGTATCTGTTGTACAGGATGAGATCTTCATCGTTTGCGCTTCGAAAGCTTCACAAAGCCATCGTCGTGATTGTCGAGCACACCGCAACGTTCTTATAATGGTGCAGGCGGAAGTAAGAAAGCGTACCCTTTTTGCGGAGTACGCATAAAGTTGTGTTTGCAACCTGGCATGAGCCCCGTTGCAGCCGTGTCCTCACTGAACACTGCTGGGCATATGAGAACTTTTATGTATGGACTATATGTCGCCATTACGTCCTCCCATTGAATGTTAGCGCAACAATGTGCACCGCAGCGTGTTGTCGTTTGGTTGGTGTAACCGCTCTTCCCACACCTCAATCTCACCAAGATGGCCTCGAAGCGCCTCCTTTGATGCAACTTCTTGTAATGTGCCAGCGCGTCGTTGCCGCCGCATGGTCCTATTGCTGTTGCATTGGCCTTGGAATTTCCTCGGATCTTAACATATTCAATTCTTGGAGACTTGAAATTCAATGGAATTACCTGCACAGCCACAATAATGTTGTGCATCGCCAATACTAAACCGAATCGATACCGATTCATCGATGAAATGTGCACAAAAATATCGATCGATACCGATTTCCCGTTTTTTCCCGATATATCGATATATCGGAATATCGGTTAAACCGATTAGGAGCCTTGTAGTAATGGTGGTCACACTCTCGCAAGGTTGTCATCCAGATCTTATAAATCAAATCTTGTCATATATAATAATGTTTTAAAATCCTATCTTATCTCATTATTTGGGTTATCCGAAACATCACTTACAGGCATAAATTGTACAAGAAATACCTTATGAGGTTCCACTTTCCCCCAATCAAGGGCTGCTTGCACTGCATAATCCAAAATCTTGATCATATCCGTGCGTTCCGGCGTGTTCGGTTCGGGGACACTTGCAGGATCAAAGTTAACCTCTTTGTCCGTTTCCCACGATGCAGCTGACCAAGCCGCCTTAGCTAGATGCTCCCTTTTCATTTGCACGTATGTGCATTTCCAAGGATCGAACTCGTCAAGTAGCTGCGCAGAATAGTGGCATGGTATTTTCATCTAAGCATAGAGCGATAAAGAAATTGGTTTTATGCATTCGTGATGTGTAGTCTTACGAAAGTAAATGACGTCATATTGATGTTGCTTCGCTATCAAGAGACTAGAAATATGGTCCATCGCATTAATACCTCATGCGCTTGATCGTGAGCTGATGCGCCTACGCCTGCGGCGGTTGCTGTTGCTGCTTCTGCTGCCTCGGGTAGCGCCATCTACGAGCAGCACACGCGCCGGCACCCAATGACTTAGGTGGGTGGACACTGCCTTGAAATTACAAGTCATTGATATCCTGAGAAATATGAGCTGCGCATAAGCAATTTTGTGACAATTTCCCTCGAAATCTCCAAAATGGCAGTGATATAATATTTGAGTGATATAATAGACCTTCATATAAAAGACATCACATATGTTACACATAATATGTTTCAGGTCTCACACGAACTTACGCGAAATGACCAATGTGCGTATTCTCATCCAAAAATGGTAAAGCATGATACAGTAATCGCCCATATTTAAGAAAACAGGGATTTCGGGCCAGCCAGTCGTACTCATCGAGTTGGGTACCCCCCCCCCCGCCAGCAACCGCATTTTTCTTAGCTTAACACCGTGATTCTCTTATTTCTTAACACCGCTGAGAGAAAGCTAGCCAGCTGTACTTCATCGAGTTGGGTACCCCCCCCCAAACGCCGGCCGTGGTTTCTACCGTCGGGTTTTTCTTAAAAGTGAGTGACATAGAGGCTATATGGCACACAAAACAAGGGAGCTATGCGTGCACAGCTCATAAGTCCGATATGTTCAAGATCGCCAGGCTTCGTCGGATAAATGGTCATCAGATGCTGGTAGATTATCGAAGCTACCAAGGATGGCATCTTTACATAATATCAGATAACAACATAAATGCTACAAATTTTGTTTTATGTGAAAATCAGAACCAGAAGCGTGGCATGACTGAAACGAATATTTGCAAAGTGCAGGGTCGATGATATTGATGATTGGCATGTAATAGAACATCCTGAACTACCACTCATCAACCAGCCACCAGACAGCAGCCAAGGCTTTCACTCAATTCCACAGCCAAGACTATAGCATCGTGGTACAATGTACAATGTGCATGCTTCTTCGATGGCCAAGACCGTGTTATTTTGGGTATCTAGCATGAAGTACTGCCCACCTCATGCTCTTGATCTGCTACTGCTGCGCCTGCGGCGGCGGCAGTGGTTGCAGCAGCAGCAGCAGCAGCAGCAGCAGCAGCAGCAGCAGCAGCAGCTGCTGCCTCGGGTAGATCCATCTACGAGCTGCACACACGCCGGCACACAGCGACTTAGACAGACAACGGATTAGATTTTGATAGAAAGACCACTCGATGGATAGAGCGTTTTACGAACCCTAGTAAGGGCGAAAAGCATGTGCGTTGTAAAACCTTGGATGCGCCCGAGGTGACAAAGCACTAACTCAGGTTCACGTAGATAATGCATAGAAGCGATTATCGTAAACACAATAAGTCGTTGAACGTCACTGTGGACTCAAAATAGTGACCGATGTTCTCATCCGTCTAAAAACACTACCTTCAGTTTGACCTCGGATAAGCAACCTGGCGAACGGAGTGCTGGTGTGCTCCGAAACCGGACAAACATAAAGCGGAGAGAGTTGGTGACAATATCGATTTTCAGTACAAGGAAAAAACGGGGTTTGGGTGCAATGGTGCACGCAGACTGTGCCAGACAATCCTGGAAACAGAAACGTCGAGGACGCGAGCGACTACCGGATCACAGGTTTAGTGAAAAACCACCTTTCAGGGATCGGTTTTTTCCTTCTTGTCGGAAAACAGTTCGACAATGGCCTGGCCTCCGCGTTGAAGAGGCTGCTCCTGGCGTTCGTCGTTCGTCCTGCTATCACACGCACAGAAGGGATGTCGATCATCGGTTTGCCAGATCTGTGCGAACGGCACCGGGATGAAAAATAATACAAGTGCGAAGGAGGAGGATGGGTATGGCAACGAGGAAGCCACGGGATCTTCGACGCACTCTTCGTGAGGAGCTCCACGCGGATCTCGGGTCCCCGCACAAGAGCACTCCAGGGAAAAGATCAGCGTGCTAAAAAATCACCAAGCAGCCTCTTACAGGTATCGCGCAGGCTCCACTGAATAGTCACAGGCAGGCGAATAGTCGGACGGGAGGGATCCTTGGAAGAGGCGTTATCCACTGGAAATTCCACCAGCCTTGCATAATGAAAGTATGCGTGCATAAAAGGTGCGAGCAATTGATGTTGGTCGAGAACGCCCGTCTTATCGACAGAACGTATATCGACTGAGTTATCGGCACGCCGGCGAGGGACGCTATGACCGTCACCGCTGAGCGGCGCTGAGCGGCGACGCCTGAGCGCCACGGCGAGCGGCGCTGAGCGGCAACGCTCATTGTGCCCGGAGGCACAGCGTGAGCCGATATGCCTATGCGTCCGTATGTGTGTCATCGGGGGTAATCTGGGATTGCCCTACGGTCCTAGCAAATTGTAGTATGTGTACTAAAGGTGTCCTAAAGGCATAGTAAAGGACAGTTAGTACGTATGGGCGTTAGTATGCCGGTAGTATAATATAGTACAGGCATACTAACGCCATATTGGCGCGTTAAGATGCGCGTACTACAGGCGTCCTAACGGCACTGCGCCTTAAGTATGCGTTGGCCCCAACTGGAGCAGGGGTGAGTGGTGGGGCACGTGTGGGTGCGCAGATCACTGCGATGGCGTTTCATGGTGACTAGAAGGCCAGGGGAAGTTTATTCCGCGGAGTATGGTGGGATTCGGGGAAAGTATTACGCGGGCTGAGTTTCTCGGAAATGTAGGGACGTTAGGATGGCGTTAGCATGCCTCTAGGATGTCATTAGGAGGTTGGCGTTAGGACGTAGTTAGGATGCTCGTAGGCAAAGTTAATACGCTAATGGCACTCTAGCGGCACTGCGCCTTATAAAGTATGCGTTAGTTGTACTACTGCAGGGGTCGTTACCAAGGTCACAATTTGCAACTGCCTGCATGGCATGTGGCAAGCAAAAAATAAACTAGCAGCGATTCATGTCTCATACATCGACCTCGTCGTCGTCCTATGTCCTTGATCCCTCGAAGAAGTCGGCCGTTGGGTCGAGAATGACCGCGGTCTCCATGCACGGATGTGGTACAATAACAACCTGCTGTTCTACTCTATTGGCTAATATGAATAGACATCCTACCTTTCCCCTTGCGAAGTACGTCCGGTCGCACGGTCGTGCGCTTCCACCCTGGGTTTGCAATGACCTGCCTCCCTACCTCCGCAATCATCCTCCCCAGAAAACACGTCCGATCCACGTCTCCTATCCATCTACTACTGTCGTAGCGTGCATCCCGGTCCTCTGAATTCAGGTCGGCGAAGTTATTCAACCACTCCCCGGTCACGCATCCAGCGTGCTCCTGAGGGGAAACTTCGACGCCCTCAACCCGTGCCACGCAAAACCCTTCCGTTTCCATGTCCCTCTCCCATCCTTCGGGCATTAACACACGGATATTGGGCAGGTCGTCCTCACCTGGCGATGGCGTTTCCTTCTCATCCACCGCCTTTCCTCCCAGCAAGTTCTGGCTGACGGTCTCGCTGTCAGACTCCTCTGTGTGTGCTGCTGCTGCTGCTGCTGCTGCGATCAATCCTGCTGTTGCTTGGGCTAGTGCTGCTTCTCCTGCTGCTTCTGCTGCTGGGGCTGCTGGGGCTGCTGCTGCTGCTTCTGGTTTTGCTTCATGCCCGTGTCCATAAGCTGCTGCTTTGCTTCGCTGGGCTGCGGCTATTTCTTGCCTTATTTCTTTGGGCTGCTTCTGCCGGCTGCTGGCGCTTCGCTTAAAGCTGTGGGGCTGGCGCTTGTTGTTGCTTCTGCTTTTGCTTACTGGCTGGGCTGCCGCTGCTTACGGTTTGCTTCTGCTGCTGGGGCTGCTGCTGCTGCTGCTCCTGCTTCTGCATTTGCTTCTGCTTCTTCTGCTGCTGGCTCTGGCAGGGCTGCTGCTGGCGCCGTCTTCAGGATGCGGTAGTTTTCCATATCAAAGTCGACGGTCTCTTCCGCCGGTTGCTTGGGGACTTTGTACTCTTTAATGACGTGCACCAGATGCCTTTCAGAATGCGGCATATACTGATGCACTCGCACCAATGTGAGCGCCGGCTTCATCGCCAAGTTCTCTGCGTAGTTCCAGAGAACCAACCGGTCGTTGTCCTCGTCCGATTTCTCGAGTCCAGCGGGCTGCTGGACCCCTTCCTCGTCCACCTTGTAGATCACCTCAAAACCGTTGTTAGTTGCGAAGGTCGTGTACTTCTTCTCTGGGTCCTCTGCGGCGGGCTGTGCGCAGTGGATCTCAATTTCGTCCTCTTGGTCGTCCTCCTCCTCGTCCTCCTCCTCCCCATCGCCCTCCTTCTTCGCCTCCTCCTCCGACTCGACCTCCGACTCGTCCTCCTCCTCCCCATCGCCCTCCTTCTTCGCCTCCTCCTTCTTCTCCGCCGCGTTCGCCATTGTGAAAATATCATACAATCCTGGTTTTGTGCCTCGTTTCTCCGCCTCCTCCAGCTTATCCACGAACTGGGTTTGCGTCACCGATTTCAAAAATTGCCACGACGCCAGGTTGCGGTAACACGCCGCGTCGTCCGGCGTGTAGTGTTCAAAACAGTTCTCAATGATATCGGGAGTGAGCAACACCTCCGATCCCGTTCCGGACAGTTGACTTTTGTTCCCCGAAATGGGGAAAATCGTTTGCAGCTGCTCGTCCGTCAACAAGCGTTTAAGGATCTTGGCGCAGTGTCGGACCTCTTGTGTGCCGCTGTTGTCAAGCTCTTCCATAAGAACCGAATCATGTCAGGCGTGAGACCGATGTACATCTTGCTCTCGAAGTACTGGAAGGCTATCTCCGCCGGGATTTCCTCGTGACACTCGTCGGTGGCTTGATAACAGTGCTGGTGCTCAAAAACCTTGCCGCTGTATCCTCCCCTCAGAGCTTTTTTTAGGGAGAATTCGGCACGGGTTTTGACATCGTCGATCGCAACAAGACCCGCATTAAAAGGGGCCCACGGGTTCTCCTTCCTGCTGGACTTGATCTCGTTCACCCAGCCCCTCTCTTGATCCCGGCATGCCTCGTACCCCGTCGCGTGGTACAGGCATTTGATGGGGAGACGAAACACACTCCCTTGCTCCGCCGCCTCGTCGAAATCCATCGGATTCGGCCACCGGTGCTCCATCTCGATTTGCTTGCACAGCTCTGCTTTCTCCTCATATTCCATCTTTGATGCATGCTCCACTTTCAGCTTAGCGTGCCACCCACATGCAGCCACCTCGGCCGCCTTCCTTGCCTCAGATGGGGTGGCCACTTGAGACATATCCACATTAGCGCCCGCTCCAGTAAACGCTCTGGAGCCACCAGGTCCTTGAAGGGCGCGTTGGGCAGCAAGCTCCACTGCCGTTCTCCTGGCAGCCTGGGACAAGACGAAACTGTTCATTAGCTAATGAACGCCTTCCAACCCGATAAGGGCTAAAGGCGCGCGTTTCGAGGCGGAAAGCGTTCATTAGCTAATGAACGCCTTCCGCCCCGGTCCTACTGGTACAAAATATTTGAAGAAGATTGCAGCAAGTGGCTAAAGATTCCATCGGTGAACCGATTTTCTCACTGCGATGTTTGCGCGTCCTTCAAGTTATTGAAGGAAGGCTTAACCAAATCTCAAAAAGGTGAATATTCATGAATAGCTTTGTGATGTGTTTATATGTTTATGTAATTTGTTCACTGACCCGATTTTGTGTATCATGCACAGGGCAATACAACGGGCCTCTCAACAAACATCTGGCAATCGCACGAGCGGAGCGCCAGAAGTTCTACAAACATGGTCGTAAAGCGAATATGACCAAGAGCATTGCCATGAACAAAACTTGGCATAAGTATGCCTCGGTGATCATCGATGGCATGACGCAGTGGACCACCCGACTGCCACACTTTCGACGTATCCCTAAACATCTGGACTCTAAGGACTTCCTTGACGTGCACAACATGGGGAGCATGATCGAGAACGTGGGCCGCTTCATGGATTTCAACTACGCCAACTTCAAGGACGATGCGAACTTCCTTGTCAACGTTTTGCACCGGGATATCCTCCGCATTCAAGAGCATCGACGCAACGGGGACGGGGAAAATTCATACCCGATGCCGGAAGTATTGTATGTACAGCTTGACAATGTGAGCACCAACAAGAGCAAGTTGATGTTGACATACGCAGCTTGGCTGGTGCACACGGGCGTCTTTCGCAAGGTGAAACTCAACTTTCTGTTGGTGGGACATACGCACGAGAACATTGACCAGATGTTTTCACGCTTCTCCGTGCGTCTACGACGCAAGCAAGCTTGGACGCTCGACGAGATGATAGAGGTCGCACAAGAATGCTTTACGGATGGTGTAATATGCGAGCACACCGAGAAGATCTTCGACTTCAGCTCTTGGTTTGATGGTCACGTCTTCGATTGCCACAATATTTTGGCACAGCAGGCTTTCAAGTTCAAGATGAACGAGCACGGCGAAGTGGGCATGCAGTACAAACAGTATTCCATTTCACCAAAATGGTTACCCGAGACTCCATTGCCAAAGCTTGTTTCTACACCCCCTGTCGCGGGGCCTGGATACATCAAGCCGATTCCTTTTACCGAAGAAGGCATCGAAAAGCTTGAGCATACCTTACAGGCGTTGAAGGACATTTTGGGCACAAAGCTCACGGAGGTGCACGAAAAGTTTTGGCGCGAGGATGTCATCGAGAAACAGCGCCACCTAACTGCTGGTGGAGAATGTCAAGCGCCCGCGATACCCTTCCAGCATCCCGAGAAAATCGCCATCGAGCGCAATGCCACCTTGGTTCGACTGATAGAGGCGCCCGCGTTGGCGATAGAAGCTGCCGGGGCTGCCGCCGTCCCCGCTATACCCGTGCGCATCCAACGCCGAATTGATCGAGCGCCGATAGAAGTGTACAACGGTAAACGGAAACACCAAGGTCGAGCCCAAAAGCGAGCAGAGCAGTACGTGGACAACGCCCAGTGGGAGGTCACCTACGGCCAGATGACAGTCGGCAGCTTTGCGGTGGCTCTCGCGGTGGAATCTGAAAACGACAAGTTCGCTTTCCGCGTACAACTGAAGCGAAGCGAATGGTCGGATCCGTTGTACTTGGTGAAGGTGGAGGCGCGCTATCCGTCAACTCAACAGCTGCTATATCGCTATTTCCAACCCAAAAAGCACACCGACACCAAGAAGAAGCACCTCGGCAAGCAGCTTGCGAGTCACCCAGGAGCTTTCGCAGCGCCACCGGGGCACCGACCGTCTACCGAGACTTTCGATAAGAATGAAATAGTGTTGGCATGGAATGTGGATGCGAATGACCCCGAACGGAGTATACCGAACGAGCAATACGCGCAGATAGTCGTCGCTTTGCTTGCACAACAATCCAAACGCACGCGCAAGGACCTAGGTGACTTGAATGAATCGGATGATTCCGATGAAGACGAAGCTTTTGATAATTGCGTAGCTGTAGCGGTAGCACCTGAAGTGGACGCGTAAAGCAAGACGAAAAGAAAACATGTAAATAATATGTGTATAACGTGTATATAGATTCCGAGTCAAAAGTTCTTTGTGTTTTCACTCCTCCTAGATTTCAAAAAAGTGCATTTGACCTCAATTTTGTACCATAAAAACCATTAAATCTAATGCACAACCTGCACTTGCATGTTCTTGACTGTTAAAATGCGCCTTTTTAATCCTATCATGAGGTAAATAAGGCAATATCATTTTCACATGAGAATATCATTTTCATCGAATAGTGTGTTCCTATCAAGGAGGGCGGAGGGGTGGTGTCGTCATCGGTGGGGTCGGCCATTGGCTCGGGGCGCGGTGAAGGCGAGGCGGGCGGCGGGGAGTCGTGGCCTCGCCTGGAGATAGCACGCCTTTATACCACTGTTAGCACGCTAAATAAAGGCGTGGTGAAGGCACCCTAGCGCCGACATACAAACCGCCCAAAGGGGGGGCTCACCTCGCCAGGTCCACATCCCCATGACGCGGAAAGTGGTCGGGGAGCTCGGTCGTCTCGGGGTGTGGCAAAAGCGTGGCGACAGAAGAGTCGCCGTCGTCCTCAATGGATTCCACGATGCTTACCACGTCAACGCGGTTCTCTATCAATGACGAGGGACGGGCGTCGTCATCGGTGGGGTCGGCCATCGGCTCGGGGCGTGGTGAAGGCGAGGCGGGCGGCGGGGAGTCGTGGACGTCTCGTATCAAGGAGGAAGGAGGGGTGGTGTCGTCATCGGTGGGGTCGGCCATCGGCTCGGGGCGCGGTGAAGGCGAGGCGGGCGGCGGGGAGTCGTCGACATCTCGTATCAATATCGAGAGAGGGGTGGTGTTATCGATGGAGGCTGCGACAATGAGCATGATTGCAGTGGCAATGGACATGAGACAATGTCGCACGCCACGTGTCCGTAATTTTATGGGAAATACGCGGTCGGCGTACATTACCTTGCCCGGTTCTTCTTCCAAAATGGACGGGATCGGCAACCATGACGGGTACCGTAGGGTCGTTAGCATGTCTTGGGCGCAACGATGAAAGTCGCGGGGAGTCATGCAAGTTGGTTCGTCCTTGCGATGGCCACAAGTGTAAATCTGAACCATGCCGACGTTTCTCGACTTACGCGCTTCCAATCTACAAGCGGTTACGTGACAAAGAGCACGCATCATGTCTTCCGTTTGGCACCTGCCACGTTAGAGTGCAGTTAAGATGTCGCTAGTACGTCGATACATAGTCTTTACCATGCTAACGGCATCATATGTGTGCGACAGTGCTGCGAAGGTCCAAATGGACGATTGTGATTCAAGAGTCCAACTGAAAGTTAGGGCACTTTCAAAGGGTCCTTGAAAAAACGAAATCACTCACCTTGCATCATTCACGCACGCCACAGTGGTTTCCGCCCATTGGCTAACTCGAAACTTCTTCGTGTGCTCCTCGAAATGTTGACCCAACCGGAAACTCTCCGGACAACCGACGGTATCGGCAGCAAGTGGTACCGCCGGAGTTGATGGTGCGGAGGTGGCAATATTCACCGGACCACGCGGTGGTGCCAAGGGTACTGGGTGAGGTGCTGGGTGACACATGGCCATTCGGGCTAGTCGTGGCGCACGCGTTTTGGCCACCGGTCGTTCTTGTCGTTGGAGGGAAAGCCCACGGTGACCCGGGGCCGCACGGGGTGTACTTGCGGACGCCTGCACGAACTGGTCATCGGATGCATTGGGAGGAAGTTGGCGAGTCCATTGTTCACGTAGCGCGGAGAAATGCTCTCCGGGGCGAAGTGCTTTACGGGGCATCGCAGGCCTGTGACCCCCCCCCCGTAGGCGCGTTAAGACGTGGTTAGTACGTCATAAAGGAGTCCTAATGCCACACGTTAGGGTGTCATTAGGATACCGTTAGGATGGGCGAACTACAGGCATCCTAAAGGCCTCCTAAAGGTGTCCTAACCAGGGAATCTTTTGAGGAATATTCCTCTAGGCCCGTTAAGATGTGCACCACATAGCACGCCCTTAGGACACCTGTAACATGTTGTCGCCGTTAGCATGTAGTTAGCACGCCTTTAGCATGCGTGGCGTTAGCATGTTAGCGGCGTCTAGTCTCACCTAGTACGCCGCTAACGGCGTGGCGCTAGCATGCTAGCGGCGTCTAGTCTCACGTAGTAGGTACCGTAACGGCATACTAACAAAGACGCATGCAAACAAAAAAAATAAAATAAAAACTGCAAGTCTGGCGTTAGGATACTAAATGACATCATAAGAGCATGCTACCGGCATAATATCCGCGTAATGTACATGGCATGCTAAAGGGGTACTAACGTCACATGACTTGTATGGCATAAGCTATAAGACCCAAAAATAGCGAAAAAAACAAAAAAACAAAAATTTGGCAGGGAAATGGGCAAGTTGAAGGGAACACACCCCTCCAAGCAAAATGTTGGTTTTGTTTTTTTTTGCCATAGATATGAAGCATTTTGTGCGCACGATTTTTTCAAAATGCGCAGGAGCAAAAAAATAAATATAAACAAAAGAAATAAAATGAAAAGTTCTCACCGCACCGCACCGCACCGCACCGTCGCGTCGCGTGTCCGAGACAGACCGACCTGCGCCGACCTGCGCTGGTCACTCGAGCGCGACAGCCGCGACGCGACAGGGACAGCGACAGCCGAACGACAGCGACATCGATTCACGATACTGATACTGATACTCATTGTCATACTATCCGATACTCATACTGTGACACAGGTGACACGCGACAGTCGACTGCGACTCGAGTGATGCGGGATGCCGCTGCCGATGCCGCGAGCCCGCGACGACCAGTTCGAGTTGAAGATCAAGCGAAGGGGAAGGTGAACGTTGAAGTGGAATACACTCAACACTGTGTCCATCGAACTACAATAAAGGCATGTAGCACGGCTAGGTGGGCCCGGATTGCATAATCGATGAAAATGACATTTAAAAGTCGCAAGAACTTTCAAGAAGTACTTAGTGGTTAAAAGAAATCATCTAGAGGCAATATTTTATATTTTTGATAATTGTAGTGGCCACAGGGCTGCTTACAGGTTGCGGACGGGCTGCCGTACATACATTGCATATCTTGCGGGCGCGTGAGATATGCAAATGATACGGGGAAGTTATTAGACGTTGTGAGAAGTATTTAGAGGTCATCCGTAGGCAATGAGAAGCAAAATTTCACATCGGGACATATTCACGGGGTGCTGGGGAGCTAATTTCGTCTGTAAAATGGCTGCAAAGCAGAAAATGCATATCTTGCGGGCGCGTGAGATATGCAAATGATACGGGGAAGTTATTAGACGTTGTGAGAAGTATTTAGAGGTCATCCGTAGGCAATGAGAAGCGAAATTTCACATCGGGACATATTCACGGGGTGCTGGGGAGCTAATTTCGTCTGTAAAATGGCTGCAAAGCAGAAATTGCATATCTTGCGGGCGCGTGAGATATGCAAATGATACGGGGAAGTTATTACACGTTGTGAGAAGTATTTAGAGATCATACCTAGGCAATGAGAAGCGAAATTTCACATCGGGACATATTCACGGGGTGCTGGGGAGCTAATTTCGTCTGTAAAATGGTTGCAATTCAGAAATTGCATGTCTCGCGGGCGCGCGTGATATGCAATATTAGAAATCACAATGTTAGAAGTCATTGCAAGTTATCAGAAGTTATCACAATGCATTATCACATAAATATATTCACTTTGCCCTAAGGATACGCATATTATTGCAGTTGCAGGAGTTGGGGCACTAGCAGTTGCCGGGTGGCGGGTGCTAAAGCTACAAGCGCATGCCCTACGGGGGCATCGCCTACTCTCCATAGAGGAGTTCACCGCCTATCTATCGTGGCATGCTAAACTGTAACTCCTCTATGGAGACGCCCGAGGCCCTACCGAAGTCAGAGGTGGCATTCAATGGCGTGGGCTGCGGCTGCTGGAGCTGTTGTTGGAGCTGCTGGAGCTGCTGAAGTTGCTGCAGCTGTCGGGCCTGTGGTTGCTGAAGGAGCATGGGCTGGGACTGCTGCATTTGCAAAGTCTGGGGAGCTTGCAGGAGAAGGGGTTGCAGCTGCTGGGTCTGCTGGAGCTGCTGGAGCTGCTGCAACTGCTGGAGCTGCTGGAGCTGCTGGAGCTGTTGCAGCTGCTGGGGCTGCTGGAGCTGCTGGAGCTGTTGCAACTGCTGGGGCTGCTGGAGCTGCTGGAGCTGTTGCAACTGCTGGGGCTGCTGGAGCTGCTGGAGCTGCTGCAGCTGCTGGAGCTGCTGGAGCTGCTGCAACTGCTGCAACTGCTGCAACTGCTGCGTCTGGGGTTGCTGGAGCAAGAAGGGCTGGGGTTGCAGCGGTTGGAAGGCTTGCGGCAACAACGGAGGCTGGGACGCATCCTGTCCTACTTGGAGCATCGGCACCGCCTGAGGCTCCGCCTGAGGTTGCTGCTGAGGGCTTTGCTGCTGGGGGGGGAGGGTAGGTGGTGCCTCCGCTGTCGGCGCGCTGGGCGCATCTTCCCCTGGGCTTGCCATGAAGTCCGCCACTTGGCGCTCCAAGGCCCGCTGCTGGCGTTCCTCAGACAGCTTCAGCTGCTGGGTGAAGTGCGCCTCCTGCTGCTTCAGCATCTTCTGGCTCGCCTCCTCCTGCCTCGCTAACACCGCCGATAGCTCCTCCACCGTGATTCCCCTCACCGATGGGGCCGCCTCGGTAACCTCCGACAGAGCGACAAGCGGTTGAGGGGGGGCCACCGTGGGGGCTGACGACGCCGGCGCCGCGCCCCTCGTTGACGCACGCCCCGAGGCCGGCATGCTTCCGCTGCCAGCAGAGGATCTCCTCCTTTTTGGACCCTTTGCTGAAGTTTGCGGGTCACCGCCACCCGAGCTCAAGCCCCTACCGACCTTACCCGCCGGCTGCCGTATCCGCGGGAGGCTCAACCTCTCCGCCTGGTTTCCCTGGGAGTTGGCTCCCGCGAGATGGCTCCTCAACTTCTTCCTCGGTGGGGTGCCGGCGGTATCCACGTCCTCGCCCTCGTCCTCCGCCGGGATCGCCGACGCACCACCCTGCGGCTCTGCATTCGCACCCCCTCCCCACCGAGCAAGCACGTCCTCGAAGACGTAGTCATCTTGCGTGTAGTACGGCGACGAGAAGAAGTCACCCTGAAGGTGCTTTGCCGTCAATTGCCTCACGATCGGAGGCAAAGAGACACCTGTGAAGAGCCCACAATCGGACGTCGAGCTTGTCAAAAAGAAATTGGGGGCTACCACTTAGACAAAAGCAATTTCACCGCAAGCATGCTCAGCACCCCCCGCAAGAGTACCGATTCACACAAACAAAGAGAATGCCGTACCGTTCTCCAAGCCGTAGTGCTTGTGCAGCTGGATGAGCTTCGGGAAGAAGATTCTCGCGCACTCGTACACCGTGTCCGACCCCTCTTCAGTCTTGAAGTGGGCGGCACCACGGGCCTTATCCGTGCTCCCCTGGTTGAGCCGGTTCATCCTGAAGATGTGCGTAAGTTGCGGGGTGGCGTTTCTGCCGTGGATTGGCCCACCGCATATGGTGAACCACCCACGGTCTTTCACGTGCAAGATCGTCCCCGCAATATACGCGCCCTTGTGCCCTTGGTGATACACGACGGATCCCCTCTCGAAACGCCCCTTGGACTTTTCCGTGTACCCCTCCTTCCCATGTACCCCATCCCCCGCCACGTACACCACCGGTGCTAACTGTGGCAGATCACGGTGATGCACCCAACGGGGATAAAAAACAACACGTTGCTCCAACGTGGCCTTCGCCCACCCCGGCCAATCCGCGGCAGCGGGCGCCTCCACGACCACCTCCGCCGGTGCGGGCTCTCCCGCCGCGGGGCTCCCCGTGATTGGGGGCGGAGCGACTACCACCTCCGCCGGTGCGGGCTCTCCCTCCGCGGGACCCTTTGTGATTCACCAAACTCAAGTAACGAGGTTACGAGGTAACGAGGACCCGAGTTTGTCGTTTTCGGACATACTTTTAATGAGAGGAATTTTATGTACTCCACTTTGAAGGTTGCGTCATTACGGTTGTCCTTTTGGGATGCACAAATGCCCGAATTCGACTGCTGGCTTTCATGAGTTTCAGGATGACGCGTGCAACCATGAAAAGGCAACTGATTTTTTTCCCCATCGTTGCTAATTCTTCCCGAGGCCTGCACCAAGACTCTTGATGCAGGGCGGTCGGTGGCTAATACAATCATAGATTACATCAAGTTCATTCAAGTTCATTGTTCCAACACACTCGGCTGGCCCATTTCATGGAAGCAACTATTAATGCTGCGGCAAAAACCAGAAACCTAGCTCTTCATCCTTTGGGACCTTCCCGCTTACACGTTCCCACCTTAACCATGAACCTAACCTGTGAGCTATCTGTGCGTACTAAACGGAACATCTGCATCTACGTAGCCAACTTCCCCAAGGGGGCCTACGGTGGAGAGTATTCCTCCTCGTTAGTGCCGTCCACGTAAGACTGCACAGCATGAGAGAGGTGGAACAGGGCTGCAAAAAAGTTGGTTTGTTTCTGCTCAAACCCGTAGAAGCATCTTCCCTTCCGAATCGCAGCCACTCCGCAACTACCGGAACCCATGAAGGGATCCATCACCACCTGTCCCATGGCACTTGTGTACCGTTCCACCAGGTACTCGCACAAAGGAATGGACTTCTGTCCCACGACCAGCGTTTCCTTGTTGGCCTCGCAGATCTTGTCCAATGCCACGCATCCCGTAGTGTAGCAGCAATGCTTGAACACTTTCTGCGAGTGAAGGGCCTGAAATGACTTGCCGTATTCATGGAACTCGTTCCAGAGCTTACCCGTGTACATGCCCAAGGCTTTGCTCAGAGTATAATTGCACTTGCCCTCCTTAATGAGATTCGTCATGTTTGCCTCCAGCAGGCTTTCGGCCACATCCCACTCCTGAACGGAAAATGGGCCAAGCACGTTGCCACAGTAGAAGTTGGTGAGATGGGTGATGCCCGTTTCCTCCTTCAACTTTTCCGACTTCAACTCCACTTGCTTCTTGTAGTCCAACTTGGGCTTGTTCAAATATCGTGCCAGTGTCGTGTACAGATGACCAGAGGCAATAGGCGTATTGCCTTTCACCTCCGTCATGCGGTTTCCATCAAGCTTAACAAATCCAGGCATATTTTTATACACCTACACCAAAAAGCTTCTTCTACTAAGTTAACCAATATTCACATTTAAATATAGCTGAAAAGAAAGTGACCATCTTACCTTCAACTTAGTTTTCGCCGCTTCTTGGTTGATTGCATTCAGTGCCGTGATGTCACCCATCGCGAACATTATTGTGTCTCCATCAACTTTTCCCAGATCCCGTTTCTTGTTCTCCTCCTCGAGATCCTTGTTCGCATCAAACACCACACTCACCGCGCGCATGGCTGCTCCCCAGTCAACCTTTGTGTTGTACGATGTCTCCTTTTCATCTCCCCATGGCACATCCGTGATGATGGCGGCAACTCCAACACCCTCCATCAGAGTGGCGTGCATGGTGGCGCCAACCTCTTCGTACGTTCCAAGGATCAACGTAAGCATGGGGACACCTGTTTCAGTCCGGTGTCTCGTCTTCAACAGGGGATGTAAATGTAACAGTGCATCATTAAACAGGTACACTCCACAACAAGCAACTTACCTCCACCAATCATTACTTTCGACGTAAGAACAACGGGATGGATCTTGCACGGCACCCGCCAGCTTGTGCTTCCTCAAACAAAAATACATTCTCTTCTCCGGTTCTCCCGCTTTACCGCGCTTCTTCCTTTGACCAGCATGCTCCTTGATGATGTCAGACGTCGACAGGAGTAGCACGTGCACGAAATAGTTCTGCTCGTATTCAAGGGACGTCCACCGTTCCGAAATGAAAGACATAATTTCCACAGACGGCCCCCACTCAATCTCCTGGCCATTTCGGAACACTCCTCCATGGGGTTGTAGCACGTATTGCTCTTTAGCCGTTGTCAAATCAAGCGGCTGGTCAGGCTCCGCTTCTTCCATGACTTCTTCCGATGCAATGCTTTCCCGCCGCTGGGTCTCTTTGGCCATCTTCCGTGCCGCTTTCTCCGCCTCCAGCTCTTGCAATTTCTCCTCCTTCTTCTTGGCAAGCTTTTCCGCCGCCTCCTTGTCCTTGGCTTCGGCATCTTCCAGTTCAGCACCCAATTTATCCATTGTTTCTCTGTGACAAAAGCACTACTTCAATCAGTCTTCCGGTGTCACGGGTACCTCAAGAATTGTGGGCAAGAAACTTACTTT
>LGRX02008581.1:0-23068 GCA_001247695.2 Cymbomonas tetramitiformis
GTCCTATGAAAAAAACGCTATGAATAGTGGACCGCGATCTCTTCGCTCAGCCAGCGCATTTCTTAGCCATCCACATGGACACGCACCTAGCGCAGACACTTTCTTAAAATTTTACCAATTGCATACCAACTGTACACACATATGTATCTGATGTGTTGTATTAGTTATCCCTTATTATTTGAATTTGTACATGAAATATTGAGAGAAGTGATATATTGATGTCACATATCTATAATATCATATGTAATATTTGCAAATGCCAGCAATTTTTTCTTAGCTATAAGAAATTGGAAAATCATATCTTCGGCCGGCCAGCCAGCACCCATATTTCTTATTTTGGCCCGTGCCATAACCTTCGAAAACCAGCCAGCGATATTCACCAACTTGATTGCCCCCCTGAAACGCTGGCTACTTTCTTATCGTCGGGTTTTCTTAACGGTGAGCGATTACTGTAGCTCGAGTATGCTCATGAGACATGTGTGAGATAGAAATGTACATATAGGAGGAACGGGGGAAGAACTCGACCTGCTGTTAAAAACTAAGAAAAATGTCTTCGGACGTGCACCTCAGTCTGACCCTGATCCAGTGATATAATATAAAAAGAAATATGTACCTTTACATACTGTAGCTCTCCCAAAAAGACATGAAATAACATGCAATTGTACGACCCACGAGTGTGTAGCATAGTACCCCGGTGCCCCCCTAGAACTTGTATGATTACGCCTTGGAGGGTAAGCATCGCTCACCCCTAGAATTTGTTTTTTGCACTATTTATTGGTACAGATGCACACGCGCACATGGTAATAACACAATTTGTTCATGGGATATATGGGATATTGATATTTAAGGGCTGCACCGAATAATTTGTGAAAACAACCAAGTAAAAATGTAGAAAAGTAGATAATTATGCTCGGATATTCAAGTCGCAAGTCCACCACCGCCTGAAACCGCTATTTCCATGCCAGATTTACGAGCAGGGTTAGGGGTCCAGGCGCTGATTCAGATGCCTGCTTCTATTTTCAAATTTGAGCCACCTGCTCAACCTACACCTTGCATACACTTCTATAACATCAAAAGCAATATGTTTACCACTTTTGGTTGGGATTTATCCGTTTTGTTTTCACATCAGCACAATACAGTGCACGATATTTACAATGTCGTTAATTTACTTGCACATTTTCGGTATCAAAATTTCCGAATTTGCTGTGCACGGAACTCCCCATTTCTCAGCATATATTAGGGCTGATTCCACAATTGATAGCTCAAAATGTTGGCCCGAGAGTCCGCTATAAGTGGCCGAAGTGGCATCCCACACGGAGAAGTGACGCGAAAGTTATTGGCAAAACAATAAACCCTATCAAAATTTCGGTAATAACATCCAAAAAATTACACCAGTTTAGGGGTTAATGTGTTATTGATCACCTCAAAGGGGGGATCAAATCAAGACAAGTGTAGACACAACACATATATTGTAATCTCTGCGAGTGCCAGAAGTTCTGATCAGAGTCCAAATAATTATTCTAACATCTACTTTCATGTTGACGATGCCCGGAATCTTGCATTGTAAGCGGTCACTAAAGATCTGGCGCCAGGCGGAATATTTGCTAAGAACTCCCAGGTTTCGTCACCACCCAATTTCCATTTAACTGCATATTGCACTTTTCCTTTTCGGGTGCGCTTATCGATAACCTCGGAGATTAGATCAAGTCCTTGTGATTTACATTTCGAATAAAATATGGTTATATAATATAATCGCTGACCCTGCCCCCTAGATTCTCTCCCTAGATTCTAGGACTTACATTTTACCCTCGGGGTGAGCACCCCCTTCCCGGACTTGGATTTTGCCCCCGGGGGTACGACCCCCTAGAAAGTCACGGAACCCTGCTCCCCCGGCTATCAATCCTCGGAAGCTCACGACCGTGGACTAAACGAGAATGGATGTGAACTGTTTTGTAACCCACTGAGCTCACACCCTAGGATCCATTCGAGAAGATGTATTCCTTCAGACCAGATGAGAGCTGCCCTTCGGCCCTTTTGTGCAAATGGCATGATCGGTTTCGATGGACTTGCATATGATGCCTACGTTGATCCTATCACTAATATGGATAGGAATGTTTATGGGAACCCCCCGTTTGACGGTAAGGAAAGATTCTCAAACTCAGCGGTCATGGCTACCTTAGAACTCGGCCACCGTGCTGCAAACTCGGTACCAGGATTTCGAGGCATCTGGATGATCCTCACACTCTCCCCCAAAACTCAAGAAAAGTGGATTGCTAAAGGATTTAAACTGGTTTTCAGATTTCCTCATAACACCATTCCTTTCATCCCACACGGTTACTGGACGGGAGATGACCCATATGATTGTCCTCCCGGGCGGAGGATGTTACAAGGATGACTTCTCAGATGTTTGTATTATTGCCATTGATAGCCCTCCGAGCCAAGACTTTCCCGCTCACGACTAGAGTGGGGCGCAGAGAAAGATTGCAAGATGGTACACCAATGTCCTTCCCGAGAAGAAGATCACCGAAAGAAGACTGAATTGCACAGGTGTTGACTCCGGGATTTGGCAGGACGTCCTGAGCGAAAGGAAGCTTGTCATTCCTGACAGCCTTTGCCCGTGGCCCCTCCCGCAGGAGACCCAGCAGAGTTCCCACCCGGCAGAATACTGTGGAGGACACTATGGCACGTCTTACACGAATAGGGACAACAAACCATTTGT
The DNA here is from genome assembly GCA_001247695.2 of Cymbomonas tetramitiformis. Taxonomy (NCBI): domain Eukaryota; kingdom Viridiplantae; phylum Chlorophyta; class Pyramimonadophyceae; order Pyramimonadales; family Pyramimonadaceae; genus Cymbomonas; species Cymbomonas tetramitiformis. The sequence goes on from LGRX02008581.1 coordinate 2,720, forward strand.
TGGAACTGTCACATGACCCAAAGAACTCACCCTGATGGGTTATCTTCCGAAGCATTTTGGGCAGGTTCTTAGCACCATAGGGGTCCACCAGAGAAGACTGAAGCCTCTCCTAAAAAAGCTTTCCGGGCTTTGCAAATACCACACTCGTATTAGACGAGACGCCTTCCTTAATGGTAATGTTAGAGTCGAGAACCATGACCCTCTCAAAACCACTTAGCCGTATTACTGGTATCACAGAAGAAGAAGCTGTTGAAAGAGCTAACATGTCTATCCTTTAACCGCTCCTGAATGATTCTTCACCTCTACCCCTTCTCCTCACTCGTGATGAATAATTGATTAGCACCCCCCCCTACCCCCCCTACCCCCCCCCATCCCCCTCCTACATTTGCTCGCCCCTCCACCCCCACACCCGCTCCCTCCCCTCCACCTCCGCCTTCTCCACCACCCTCCCCGCCTCACTTCCGCCCCTTTTTTCCATCACAGATGCAGCCTCGCTCCACCTCCACCTCCTCTGCGGTTTCTCCGCCGGCACGACCTTTTAGCGCTCTGCGTAGTTTTGCCTTGCCGCGGTTTCCTAGGTTGACATGACCTAGATGAGCCTTTCGGGGCGCGCTATGAGGATGACTCCAGCTCCCTCTGTTCTTCAGTTGCCTGCTTGCAGGATTACAGCGGACTTATGCCATTGTCATTATTCTCAGCGTAAATGTTATATTATTTTATTAGGTAGGTCAGTATGATTTTAACAATGAAATAGTTTTCTAGCAATTCGTTGAATATGGAACGTGTTTTGAAAACGAATCAGTTGAAGGAGAATGAAACCTCATGTCACCCAACGGCCCAATTAAAGCTGTCCATCGTCTGCAAGCGTTCGAATTACTTAGTCCTTAGTCGCTCGAGCACGAGACACTTCCACCATATTGAGGATGATACCGTAATGGTAATATATTCATGTACCATTCCCGGAATTCGGCGCTGAACAGACCAAAATCTATGCATCAAATACCCACACATGACATACAAGCAGATTTCAATATTTGAACCAAATAAGATTTTTTTAATAATGCCATATGCAGATTCTCATAAAGTTCACTGGATTGTTTCAAGGACCTTCATGATCAAGAAGCGATAATCTAGGTGATAACATACAAATATTTATCCACAAATCACCATCTAAGCTACAACCAATATCTAGCATGTTGGTATATGAAGGCAATTATCCCAAATGCCATCCAACAAATCGATCGTTTTCAGTTTAATCAAGAGTGGCATACACGGAGAAGGTCATCAACCCCAGTATCATCAAGCAAGCCACTTTCAGGTCTAGGACATACCATGAAGGTTGGTTTCCCTAGTATCATCAGGCCTGCTACTATCAGCTCGGAGGAATGGCTGCACTAGAGGTCATGGAGGTTATCCCCGCCTTATCAGGAGGCAAGATAAATCGTGAAAACAGTGATCCTCGGTGTCTTCTGGAAGTTTCAGAACTGATATTCAAGAGCTATCGTCGCAAGTGTCTTTGGGCAAGCTGCTGTTAAACCCAAAAGTCGAGGCGATACCATGAAGGTACGTATACCCGGTATCCGTGAGCAAGCCAAATCCAGTGTTATTGAGAATCCAGGTGAAATCAGCCAGGTAGTCCTACCCGGTATAACGTATCATCAGGTCTGGTTCACAATCCAGGTGATACCATGAAGGTAGCTGTCCCCAGTATCATCAGGCAAGCCATTCAACAGTCTTATCCTTCACTAGCTTCTCTCAATCATAGCATGCATAATATCACTTGCGCACACGAGAGTAACGATTTTCTTGCTCACGTCTACAAGAAAGAAGTCCAGTGTTTGACTCCTTCTTGTTAGACTGAGACAGCATGATGTTGCCCTGCATACACAGAGTTGAAAATACACATCCCGGCGGTGCTTCCCTTCAAAGTTGCCTCAAAGGTGCTTCCGTCGTAACTCTGGAAAGAAAGGGTCGGGTTGCGACTGCCCAGTTACTCGCTAGTGGCCGTCGCGGAACAAAAGACCGATCCGCGCCAAGCCGCCAGTATCGTGTCTTTCGTCCGTCCAAAACTCCGGAGCTGTGTCCGGGCATATGCCGTCCACGGCATGAAATACGGTGTCGCCTCGAAATAACAGCATATCCCCTGATTCAACGAGCACTGTCTGTTCGACCTGCTCGGGCACGGGCTTATGTGGGGCATACTCCCCATACATTGAACCTTTCTCTGGTTTCCGCCCGACCACAAATTTGACAGTGGCACCCACCGAAATCGAGAGCACCCAGCCCTCTGCACGGTCCAAGTGACTGGGCATGCAGTCTTGCTCCTTGTAAACGAGCCCCCAAACTGTGTCCGGGCAGAACGCTTCTGGGAGCTGTACGCCGCCACAGTCTGCGACCTTCCGAGCGCGAGCGATCGCGTCATCTGCAAGAGAATATAGCAGCGTCGGTTCCTGCTTGCAGCTAGGTCGTCCGCACGCCCCAGTGCACGCGCGAAGCCCGCAGGCACGCACGCAGTCCTTTGCCCGCGGGGGAGGGTTCTTGTCATAACTGCATACGATGTACGGGTGCTCCTGTGAGGTGGCGCTCTTAAGCCACTCCTTGTTGGCTTCTGCCGCCAGCCGGAACGAGCAGTCCACAAGTTGCTTCTGTTCCGCGACGCTGAGCCAGCTCTTCAGCAGGATGCATCCGTACGGAAGCTCAACAACAGCACCCCCATCGTGTTGCCCCAACGTGTCCATATGCCACCTGAAGCACCACGCAGAGACACCCAGTGCTTCATGCGTTGTCCTTACAAAACCTGCCGAGCCTGTAATCTACGTTAGTAACGACTTTTTACCTGCTCGACATCGGTGTCCGATTCCTCTCTCCCTCAGATCCATCTGCCTGGCTCTATCTCTTACTCTTTTGCAATAGCCTCCACGAAGGAAACTGTCGACAACGCGTTGACCGAAAGGTCCCAAGCAGTTGTTAATTGCATGTCGTACATGGCAGATTTCAAGGTATTGCCTGACGCGTTGCCTACATATCCCTAGTTGGCCGAAGAAAGCTGCCTGCAAAGAGTGGTACTCTCTTGGAGTAGCATTTCGATATTGATACTCAAGCAGTGCAGTTAAACGTAATAGCTGGGGGTGGCGGAGCCTCGTTAATTTATTTCTGGAATCATATCGATATGATGCCGTTTGATTCTCCTCACTGAGGCTGAGTTGATGCAGTAAGACGTGAAACAAACGGACCGATTGCCAGGTAAGCGTTCCAGTCCAAAAGTCGCAAAACTGTACAGAACAACTTACGATAGTAGGGCTGAAAGGCTTTTCACAGTTTCTTTCAGAGAGGTACACGAAACCAGAACGTAATGATTGCTGTTGGCGCAGCAAGACAGATTTGCTACATTGAACTGAGCGCAGCGTATGCGTTGGAGTAGTAAATATGCAAAACAAATGGGGACATGGCAGGTAATCGATGGATTGAAAACAACCATTTGCAAAAACGCGCGTGTCTTGCATGATATGCTTACAGTTGAGTCCGTCGCAGTGCGATGGTGGTGCCTAAGATCCGTGTTGCTTCTTTGTCTTATATAATATTTCAAAACTAAATGCAACCGCTAGTGATACGCACTGCTCCACATCCGATTTCAAAATTCCGTTGCTTCCTTCCTGGAATCTCTATAGACTAGAACATACCTGCGACAGTAAAAGCCAGCTCCCGTATATACCTTAAAACGAACGTTAAATATCACACGACAGTGCTGATGGTTGGGATGGCATTTTATGTGAGAGGGATGAAAAGAGGACGTATTGTCCGATTGTGCTCTATCATATGGAGAGCAAGTGAAGGTCTGAAGCTATAAAGGTGTGTGTGTGCCTTGCGTTCGCTTGCGTTGGGTTGTACTGTGTCACACACGACAGACAGTACTGTGACACTGGCTTTGGTCTTCAGACGAGAGCAGAGCCCAGAGGTGAATCCATCGCATCCAGAATATTCCAGATCCAACCTGAAGTCCTGAACCGTCGCGTCGCGTGAACCCGAGGGGCGGCGAATCGTTATATGCTGGCCGTTAGATAAGGCATGAGAGAAATCCAACGTGCATCCTCAACCTATAAATGCACGATGACAGCTATGTCATAGTTCTCAGAAACACGCCTTACACGCGGTGCCGCAGTGACACGTGGCGGTCCAGAACAGAGAGATGCCGAGCTTAACACTGTGATTCGATAACGCGCTACTGCCGGTGGCTAAGAACGTAAGAAGTAAGTCTGCCGGTAGCTACCGGTTCCACGCCAGCTTCCAGCAACACCGTAACATGCATGCTGTAGATCTTTGGAGATCTTTGCCTCAATTTCTGACGATCCGAGCTCCCCTCAGATTTTTTATTTGAAAAATCGATTACGCCCGGGGATTATCGCTACCGCCGGAGGGTCTCTGACGTGACTTGAGAGTGCCACGCGAGGTGAACTTTTCCTCTTTGTAATTGTTCTTACGAAACGAGTGTTTCAGTTTTATTTTGACCTTATTTCACGCGACGGATTAGGATCTTTTGTGCCAAAGCTATGTCGATAACTTTAGGGGGGATGAATATATTATTATTATTGTAAAACATTTTATGTAGGGAGTTTGAAATTCCCCCAGGAAGCGGTTGAGGACTAGCATCACCACACCCAACTGGTTTTGCATCGAGGTTTTGCACCAATGAAGAAATCTTTTATTGCGCTTCCAGCTCTACTTTTGCATTAATGCAAGCTGCCGCAGTGACGGGTTCTTGACTTCTAAAGTTACAGATTCATCTGATTATTTTGTGCTGTTCCGAGAAGCTATGCTGGAAATTAGCCTGTGAGCAACTGCCTGAACCTGTGTCAATAACAAAGGAACAGAGCTGATATATTCCAGGTAACGGAGCCTCTGAATGCTTATTAGCATCGAGGATCAAATTCCTTAATATAACAAGTCAACGGTCCTCGGAGCTCAACCCGATCTACAGGTGGTGAAGCCCCTAAATTTCTACAAGCTTCGATATTCCACCAGCCTAGAACATATTCTGGGTTATTGTGAATCGGCTTACCATCTTAGAACATCTTAAAGCATTCTGCTGGTTGCATGGTACCAGCACAAAGCCAATGCTGCATTGAGCAGTCTTGTACCAGTATCCAATGCCACCGATATCCATGCAATGGCCGTGTTCTTTCAAGAGTATAGATTAAGCTGTCCAAAATATTTCGCATCCCAAAACCAGCTGACTTTCAAAAAGCCACCGGGCCGAAGTCGCATGCCCTTTAGTGTTGCATGCCAATCAATGCAACTCGCTGTGTACAATTCCGTGGGACTTCTCACCATAGCCACTGTTCCGCCACACATGTTCAATGGATGTAAATAACTAATTAGAGATGTTGCGCGTATCACCACTGCGTGCAGTGCCCGTCATCCCCCGCCACCTAGCCGCCTTCGCAGCGGCGTGAACACAGAAGCTGCCTATGTTGGTGTATGTTCGAGATGGGAATTAGAAAGCTGTCCCGCGCCGCTCTTCTGGCTTTGATGCTTCTTCCTTGATTTCGTGTGAAAAAAGCGGATTAACATTGGTGACCTGAGATCCGTCCCTTGATCTGCCAGATGGCTTTGGGGGTATGAGACTCTGCGCCTCCACCCGCACCCCCGCACTCGTGGCATCAGGTATTCCCTGAAACCCTGAGCCACATTCAGAGAAATGTGTTCATGACCCACGGAGCAGTCATTCAGGAAACAAACGCTGCAGTCATCACGCATGACAAACACTGCAATCATCACGCTGCAGTCATCACGCATGACATACACTGCAGTCATCACGCATGACAAACACTGCAGTCATCACGCAGACACTGCAATCATCACGCATGACAGACACAGCAATCATCACGCATGACAAACACTGCAATCCTCACGCATGGCAAACACGCAGGCATCTTCTGATGCCCACAGCACACACAGTTTCCTGGATGGAAACTGCAGCGTAAGCGCAAGAGGATATCATGACACCCTCAGTGCAGGTGCATTGGAGTGTCACGCGCCCGCGGCTTTGTTGGAGCATCACCCACCTGATTATGTCTCACCATCTGCATTCGCCAAGGACACCCCAACCCCGCACCGCGGTCTTCAGAAAAGGTGGCCATTGATGGATGCCGCTGGTCTTTCGGCGAACGCGCTGGTCTAAGCTCTAACGCCATCAGAGAGGAAGAAACCGTCGCACGAGGGCCCGGCCATGACTCCCAAATGCTGCAGGGTGGATGCCCTGCCTACCGCCAGTGCGATGGCGTAGTTGCTATTGGTATGAGCACAGGCACAGTAGGTCCGCAGCACTCTGTGGAGCCGCCAGGCTCTGCAGGCTGGCGAGGCGCCCGCGCAGCTCACGCCGTGGCGAGGCGCCCGCGCAGCTCACACCGTGGCGAGGCGCCCGCGCAGCTCACACCGTGGCAAGGCGCCCGCGCAGCTCACACCATAGACAATTATTATTTGGAAAATAATAATTTGGGTTATTGTAGTAGCAACGCACGCGAACCCTAAGTGTAGGGTCGCCAGGCCCGTCTGCCAGAGCGATGCCACACCGTGTCTGTGGCATCGGGACGGGGGGAGTCATCGATCACGGGATCGATGACACGTGACACGTCTGGGCTTGACACGAGAAGTTAGTTAGTTAACAACTTTCTCACGAGGTGTCAAGCAGTTTTTCGGAATCTCAGCCTCAGGAGCAACGCTCCATCACTGTTCTTCCTTTCTTTTTGAAGATCTTTCTGAGATTCCGGGAACATTATTTTCTCTTCTCGCGTTAAGGTTGCGCAGTTCACGCGTTTCACGTTGTACGCGTATTCACGTCAGGGTGCTGGAGGTGGTCAATGACTGGAGAGGGACACCGGACTCGGACGGATATCCCGGCGGTCTGCGGATCTCTTTCCTTGGAGTTTTCCGGAGCGTTCTTCCTTACCTTGCGAGAAGTTTATTTTGGTACGATGGTACTTTCGCTGGTTTTTGTTTCCGCGTTTGGACGCCGCAGAAGGAGCGCAGCACGTTGATCCACGAAGGAGTAGGAGTGCGGGCGGAAGTTTTTCCTTCGCGACCGGGATCTCGATGGAGAAGCACGAGGTTCCGCACTTGGAGTGACCGTCGGAGCGAGCCGCGCAGCGCAACCATTTATGTTGCAGACTGGAATTTCGCTAGTGGGCGGAGCAGCCATTGCGGGTCGTCTTCTAGCCCTTGTACTGGAGTTCGGCAGCGCTGGCGGCAGAGATCTACTCTGGGCGCTTCGCGCCTTTTCCCTCCGAGTACTGCTCTTCAGGTTCTCAGCGTTGGGCTGGGAGTTACGGGAAAGTTCTGCCTTGCGCGGTGGAGGCTCTTCTTTCCGCGGCCGACGGCGGGGAGACGGCGGTAAGGAACCAGACACGCGGAGTTCGGCTGCGTCCTGCGACATGATCTCTGCGAGCGCGCTGCTCGAGCTGTCTGGACACCAGCTTCGCGGGTACTTTGGGGATCCGCCTTATTTTTCAGAGATCGGAATATTCTGCAGGGAGCAGAATACGCTGCGGTGGCCTGGGGAAGGCTTCTGACGGCTCAGGTTTTTTCGGGCAAGGGTACGAGCCGGGCGGCAATTGAGAGTGACGCAGTTTACGGAGTTTCAGCACAGAACACGCGCGCCGGGGCAGCGGGCACGAGGTGTGCGGCAGGACGGCTACGAGGCTTCGCAGAGCGGGTGCGGCCGGCGTCATGAGATGCAGTTGAGGTACATGGCAGGATCGAAGTCGCCGCAGCTGGGGTGGGGAGCGGAGCTGGCTGAGGAAGCACGGCTTCGGTTGCGGCACGGCCGCGCAGGCGGGGCTGAGGCCGCTGGAGAGGGTGTGCCTCGGTTCCAGTGGTGCGGGCGGGATCCGTGTGCGCTGGCGGAGCTTCCAACAGAGATGGGGCTTCGTACTCGACACCGGTACGAATACGTCGAGCTGATGGAGGACAGGTAGCGGCCTACGTGGTCGCGCTGGTGCTGGTGATGCGGTCGAGGAACTTCTGCGTGGTGGATGTCGACGCCTCCTGCAGGAGCAACAGGGCGTTTTTCTTCCCTTGACTGTCGTGGACTCCCTGATGCGCGAACTGTCCCGAGGCATTGAGGGGAAGGCAGTTGCGTGATGATCAGTGTTTGCATGTTTCTTGTTCATTGCTGACGTCTCCGGGGAAAGTGTGCCAGCCGTGGGATTTGTGCCACTCATGGGAAGTGAACTGGCAGGGTGTCGTATACGGATCACGCGTTGTGCAGTGGCAGTAGGCTTGCGCCGTTGTTGGGGTGCGCGTATTTTTGTGATGACTGGCGGAGGCGAGGGCTGCACTGGGATGTGCGCCTGTTTTCGGCGATTGGCACCGACTCGGCGGTATGTACCAGTGGTGGTATGTCCACCGGCCGTGGGACGTGCGCTGGCTGTGCGGGGCGCGCTAATTGTGGAGGGTGCGTCTACTGCAAGGTGTGCACTGGTTGTGGGAGTGCGCCGGCCGTGGTTGATGCACAGGCACGAGGCGTGCGTTGACAGGGATGGGTGCAATGGCGGTGAGATGATATTGGCTGGGCCTCGTGCACAATCGGTGGAGAGTGGCGTTGGATGTGCGCCGGTGGAGCGTTGTGCGGCAGTTGTGAGAGGTAAGCCTGTTGGGGGGGCCGCATCAGTTGTGTGGAAGGGCCGGCTGTGGGAGAGCCCCTTTTTCTTTTTGCGCTTCATGCGCCATCTGAGAGAGGAGTACGGCGGTTGTGAGGCCTGCACTAGCGGGGGAGTGAGCACGGGTTGTTTTTTGCTAGTGCGCGAGGTGTGGGATGCGCAACGGCTTGGTGGCGCAAGTTGCGGGGGGCGCAGCGGTCGCACCTTTTGCGCCGATCATGGGACCTGCGCCGCCGGCGTGATGTGCACCGGCGGGCAGAAGCTGCGCCTGTCATGCGGGGCACACCTGCTGCGGAATGTGAACCGGGCTGCGCCAGGTATAGGTGGTGCACTAGTGATGGGGAGCCGGCTGTGATGGGGGCGCCGGCAGCGAGTTTTGCACCTGTCGTGAGAGATGCACTGGCTTTGGGATGCGCGCCAGTCGAGATTTGTGCGTCGCCCAGGAGGAGTGCTCCTGTTGGGGAGGCCACGTCGGATGTGGGGAGAGGCACTAGTTGTGATTGCACTGGTTGTGGGATGGGCACCAGTTGGGGATGGTGCATTTGCCGTGGGGCGTGTACCCGTTGGGGACGGTGGACTAGCTGCGGGGCGTGCGCCTGCTGGGAGTGGTGCATTTGCTGTGGGATGGGCACCCGCTGGGAATGGTGCATTTGCCGTGCGGGGGGAGCACCTGTTGGGGAGCGGTGCGCTTGCAGTGGGATGTGCACATGTGGGGGGCGCTGTACTTGCTGTTGGGCGGGCCACCGCGGGGGGCGGTGTGCCGGTCGTGAAATGTTCACCTGTTGGGAGGTAGCGCTCGTTGTGGGATGGGGGGCCACAGGGAGCGATGTGCTTGTTGGCAGTGCGCACCCGGGAGTGGGGGAGGGCGCGTACCTGCTGTTGCTTGCATGGGCACGGTGAGATGGGAGACCGGGCTGCGGGAAGTGTTGGCAGCTCCACAGTTGATGTTGGGGACTGTGCCAGAGCTTTTCACTCCGGGTGGGCCTAGCTCAGGCAGTGACTCTTAGGCGTGCACACGGAACCACTGTGCGGGGGAGGGGTGAACCTCCACTGCGGCTTCTGGGGACCGGTTACACGTGAACCTGGTAGCGCATGGCGCCTAGCTCCTGACAGCAGTTACACGCGAACCTGCTAGAGCTAGCCTAGAAGCCTCGTGCACCGGGCAGAGCCCTGTTGTGGGACGGGCACCCGCCGGGAGTGGCTGGCTCATGGGAGAGTGTGCACCCGCCGTTGTTGTGCTCGTGCACAGGAGGGATGTGAAAGCCGGGCTGAAGGGGACAGCTTCGCATTTCGCCTTTGGGGAGCCGGGATTGCTCCGGGTGGGCCTAGCCCAGGCGGTGACTCTTAGGCGTGCACATGGAGCCGCTGTGCGGGGGAGGGGTGAACCTCCACTGCGGCTTCTGGGGACCGGTTACACGTGAACCTGGTAGCGCATGGCGCCTAGCTCCTGACAGCAGTTACACGTGAACCTGCTTGTTGTGGGATGTGCGCCTTTGGGGGCGGTACTCTGGTAGGAGGGTACGCAGTTCCTGGGAGCGGCACTTGCGTGGGGATGTGCACCCATGGGGAGGGTGGCACTTGCTGCGGGATGTGCACCCCCTAGGGGCGGTGAGCTTGCTTGGGATCTGCATCCGCTAGGGGAGCGGGGCACTTGCTGTGTGATGTGCGCACGCGGTTGGGGTGCACTTGAGTACGGGACGTGCGGCCGCTGGGAGGCAGCGCACTTGCTGTGGGGTGAGCACCCACTGGGGGTGGCGGCCTCTTTGGTGGTGTGCACCCGATGTTGCTCTGGATGTGCACGGTGGGGACGTGAGACGGACCGAAGGGAGTAGTAGGCAGCATCACAATCTTTTCTGGGGACCGGGCTGAGAGCAGGATGCTCCGGGGGAAGCTAGTCCATGGGACTGGCCCAGGAGCGCCGTACATGCGGCTGGAGCACTTGTGGGGGTAGGTGCGCCCTCGAGGGCAGTACACTTGCTGGGTCTGTGCACTCCTTGGGGGGCAGTGCACTTGTGTTTATGGACGTGCAACCGCTGGGGGGCAGCGCACCTGCTGTGGATGAGCATCCGCTAGGGGGCTCGTGGGGGAGTGGGCACCCGATGTTGCTCTGCATGTGCACGGGAGGAACGTGAAGCGGGCTGACGGGTGTGGTAGGTAGCCTCACAGGCGCCTCTGGGGACCGGGCTGAGAGCAGGTTGCTCCGGGGGCCTAGCTCAGGCAATGGATCTGTGAAGCGCACGATTCGAGAGGAAGATGTGAAGCCGGAGTCCTTCACGGCAGCCTCTAGGAACCAGGAGGGCTGGTTGCCCAGAGCCGGGCTTAGTTCAGGAGAGCGGAGAGTTACAGAGAACCCTGCTAGAGCTAGCCTAGAAGCTTCGTGGGGAGGCTCACGAGTCCTGTTGCGAGATGAGCACCCGTTGGGAGCAGTGGGCCCGTGGGGGCGTGTGCACCCGGTGTTGTTCTGCATGTGCGCCGGAAGGATGTGAGGCAGGCCAAAGGTGTAGTGGGCAGCCTCACAGTCGTTTCCGGGGGCCGAGTTGAGCGTAGGGTGTTCTGGGGGCCTAGCTCAGGCAATGGATCTGTGAAGTGCACGATTCGAGGGGAAGCTGTGAAGCCGGAGTCCTTCACAGCAGCTTCTAGGAACCAGGGAAGCTGGTTGCCTAGAGCCGGGCCTAGTTCAAGAGAACAGAGAGTTACGAAGAACCCTGCTGGAACTAGCCTGGTGGCAGGTGGCGGCAGTGTCTCTGAAGAGTAGCACGGTGGAAGCTTCTAGAGCCTGGAGGCCTTAGGGCCGGGCAGACCTGGAGGCCTCAGGGCCGGGCCTAGTTCAGAGAGCAACTGCTGAGAGACCCTGCTTGCAAGTGCAGCAGAGAGTAGAGAGCAGCTTGCTAGAACTAGCTTAGAAGCTCCGTGCACGAGACCTCAGAGACCTGCTCCACCGCTGGAAGAGGCTTCGGAGTCCTGCTGTGAGATGAGCACCCGCTGGGAGCGGTGGGCTCATGGGGGGGTGTGCACCCGTTGTTGTTCTGCATGTGCACGAGAAGCGTGTGAGGCGGGCCGAAAGGCGTAGTAGGCAGCTTTGCAGCCGCTTCCGGGGACCGAGCTGAGTGCAGGTTGCTCCGGGGGAGTCTGGTTCATGAAACTAGCCCAGGAGCATCGTGCATTAGGTAGGGCACTTGCAGCGGTGGGTGTGCCCTGTGGGGGCGGTGCACTTGCTGGAGATGCGCACTTGGGGGTGGGATGGGCAGCCGCCGGGGGGGCGGTGCACGGGTTGTAAGCTTTGCACCCGCTGGAGGCGATGCGGGTCGAGGAGCAGCAGCTCATCCTTCCGGCCACGTCCGTGGAGGCAGCGAAGGCATTGGACTAAGGTCATGGCCTCGCACATTCCCCGTTGCCCTCCCCTTCACATGTGGCTTTGGGTGCCTGTTAGGTCTGTCAGGTGAGCGGCTGCTTCGCAGATTGGGCGGCAGTGTCTCTGAAGAGTAGCACGGTGGAAGCTTCTAGGGCCTGGAGGCCTCAGGGCCGGGCCGCCTGGAGGGCCTAGTTCAGAGAGCGCTGCTAGAGACCCGCTGCTAGAGACCCGCTGCCAGAGAGCAGTGGAGGTGACAGAGCAGCTTGCTAGAACTAGCTTAGAAGCTTCGTGCACGAGACTCTTAGAGACCTGCTCCACCTGACAGAGAGGGAGGCAGACACTCATGCCACATGCTGAGAGACCGAACAGGCCAGACGGTGGCAATTAATATATTGTGAATATATGAATCTGCCAAGACCTCTGCTTGCCTGTTGTGACCGGTGCTCTCTGCGGGGGAGTGGGGAGAGTGCATGCTTCGTACAATAATAGACAATTATTATTTGGAAAATAATAATTTGGGTTATTGTAGAAGCAACGCACGCGAACCCTAAGTGGAGGGTCGCCAGGCCCGCCTGCCAGAGCGATGCCACACCGTGTCTGTGGCATCGGGACGGGGGGAGTCATCGATCACGGGATCGATGACACGTGACACGTCTGGGCTTGACACGAGAAGTTAGTTAGTTAACAACTTTCCCACGAGGTGTCAAGCAGTTTTTCGGAATCTCAGCCTCAGGAGCAACGCTCCATCACTGTTCTTCCTTTCTTTTCCCACCCACCCACACCTGCAAGGGATGATGCATTGGGGTTTGTTGTTTGGTGGCAGGCGGCGGCAGTGTCTCTGAAGAGTAGCACGGTGGAAGCTTCTAGGGCCTGGAGGCCTCAGGGCCGGGCCGCCTGGAGGGCCTAGTTCAGAGAGCGCTGCTAGAGGTCCGCTGCCAGAGAGCAGTGGAGGTGACAGAGCAGCTTGCTAGAACTAGCTTAGAAGCTTCGTGCACGAGACTCTTAGAGACCTGCTCCACCTGACAGAGAGGGAGGCAGACACTCATGCCACATGCTTAGAGACCGAACAGGCCAGACGGTGGCAATTAATATATTGTGAATACATGAATCTGCCAAGACCTCTGCTTGCCTGTTGTGACCGGTGCTCTCTGCGGGGGAGGGGGGAGAGTGCATGCTTCGTACAATACTGGCGAGGCGCCCGCGCAGCTCACACCGTGGCGAGGCGCCCGCGCAGCTCACCGGATGTGCAAACTCCGAATTCTTGGAGGTCTTGGAGGCCGCCTTCGAGATGTTTCGATTGATGACCGCGGTGAAGTTTTCGGAGTTGGAGTGATGCCTCCGCATTTTTTCAGCTTCGCCAGCAAACCCTACTTTTTTCCCTGCTGGCATCCCTTCCACGGTCAAGCTTCCCCGCCACAAGCGCCTCTGTGAACATGCTCGGCGCAGCGATGTGTGATGACCACAGCTCATGTGGCGCAGCACAGCGCCCAACAGCACCGCCAGCCGCGCAGGGAACGAGGCACACCGGACGCCGAGGGCTAGGCCTGGTGGCGTCTCGCGCATCAACTCTGGGGGCAAGCCCCACCCGCAGAGCGCCTCTGCGGCAGCGGTTCGGGAGCGCGGCACTTGAGCGATGGGACGTGCGGGGCAGGGCGCACCTGACTTGGCCGCTGACTTAGAGGATCCCCTGGAGAGCCACAACTGCAGCTCCCAGCACCCGCGGCCGCCTTTTGCAGCTCGCCCTCGCGCAGGCGGCGTCACACTCGAGCATGCACAGCGGCACATCCGAGGAGCGTGAAGCTCGGAGGCTCGAGCGAGCGCGGGGCCGAGGGCTGTGCATAGCTCGGAGTGCTTCCTAGCGTGGGGACCCGGCTGGAGGGACACGCAGCCGAGCGCCACATAGACGATGCACCGGGCGCGCGGCCCGCAGATGGCATGCGGGGAGGGGCCCACAGATGGCATGCGGGGAGGGGCGAAAGGCGGCGCACCACATTCTGGTGCCAGTAATCCCGCAAGTTGGAAAACTGCATCGGCACCACACCCGAGTGGCGCGAGGCTCACCAGCACAGGTTAGGCCCGCCAGAATCTCACGGCATGAAAAAAAAAAACGGGAGCAGGGCGAAGCTATGCCACGGACAAGCGCCCTCGCACGCCCTCCAGGCCGCCCTCGCACGCCCTCCAGGCCGCCCTCGCACGTCCTCCGGGCCGCCCTCCTTCTGCGGATCTCAGATTTGCAATCTGTAGCCGACTAGGAGCTACACTTCCACACGCCCCCGAGCCGCCGAGGCAAGAGCAGGCTGGCCGGGAGGGCAAGAGCGGGCTGGCCGGGAGGCAAGAGCGGGCTGGCCGGGAGGGCAAGAGCGGGCTGGCCGGGAGGGCAAGAGCGGGCTGGCCGGGAGGGCAAGAGCGGGCTAGCCGGGAGGGCAAGAGCGGGCTGCCCGGGAGGGCAAGAGCGGGCTAGCCGGGAGGGCAAGAGCGGGCTGCCCGGGAGGCCGCCGGATCCCAAGCAGGTTCGGGCGGACGCCGCCAGTTCGCGGGCAGGCGTGGCGGGCCCGCACCAGGGTGGAGGGGGGCACGACGAGCATGTCCTCCTTCTCCGCACTGTACGCATCGAGCAGAATGGCGGTGGCCATGTTGAACATAATCAGCACCATCAGAATGATGTACCCTGCGCACCCACCAGGGACCCTCTTGACTCAGCTGCCACACGCCCTGCGCACCCACCAGGGACCCCTCCACTTTGCAGCAGGGTGCACCTCCTAGCACTGTGTGAGCAGCATGACGCACCGTAGAAGAAGATTGGGGCGATGACTTTGTTGATGTGCGGCATCTCATCGTAGCTGAAATCCCCGAGCAGGAACAGGATCATCGTCTTGATCCCCGAGTTGAAGGTCCGGAAGGCGCGCATCTGCTTCCCGAAGGTCAGGTTGCCCACTGCACCCGCACGCCCCCCTCCCCGCATCAGTCCACCCTCGCCACATATGCACCCCCTCCCCGCATCAGTCCACCCTCGCCACATATGCCCCTCCCTCCCCGCATCAGCCCTTCCTCGCCACATATGTCCTCCCACATCAGCCCATCCTCGCTGCATCTAAATCCGTCGCACCTCGCCATTCGCGGTGACAGGACGGTAAATCAGTCGATGGCCAGCTGGCGGTCAAATCCCTCAGTTCTGGGAGGAGCCCTGGTGAAAAGTTCAGGCGCCAGCCACTCTTTGCGCATCGCTGGTGAAGTAAGCACAGATGCGAGCGCCGCGCCCTCGCACTGCCTGCCAGAATGTGGGTGCAGCGTGCAGGGCGAGGGGGATCTTTAGGGTTTTTAAGGGTTTAGGGTTTTTAAGGGGGCGGAAGAAAGAGGGGGGTGGGGGCAAAAGGGCGCAGGAGGAGGGAGGCACCAATGATGAATGACGTCATACAACCGAGGAAGAGGAAGAGGAAGCAGAGCAGGTCGGGGAAGGCACGCCCAACAGTGGCCCAGGGCATGTAGAAGCGCGGAAAGGGTTTCAAGTACTTGAACACCTGCACCTCGCCACCCACGTCCCTCCGTCATCTCCCTCACAGCCGCACCCCCCACGAGCTGGCAAAGCCCCACCTCTCTGCACAGTGCCCCCAAGCTGGAGGGCGGGTTGAGGAGCAAGGCATGCCACCCCACGGGCAATGGGGAGAGAAAGCTTGGGGCTGAGCACAGCATCCACGTTGGAGCCAGCGAGCATCGCGAAGGGAGAAGAACGGCGCTGCGGTGGACGGAGAGGTGCCACCTTCAGGAAGGACACCAGGATGTTGAAGGCAACCAGTCCCAGCTCCATGTCGTACTGGTAGCCGCACAGCTCGATGTTGATGTACTCCTCCTGGGCCCAGCGCCAAGGCGTGCCCCGCAGCCCGCGAGTGTTGACACAGCCCGTCAGGCGAGTCGCGCGTGTCCGCGGACCCGGGAAATGCCTGGCTTGCTCAAGGTGTGTCGCTTGCCTAGGACGCTGGCGATTCACGCGCAATATATGGACCACGAGGGGCTCCGAATCGACGGCTTCGCAGAGTGCACGGGGACAATCATCCTCCTCTCCTCGAAAATGCGGATGGCATGCCCACCCGTTGTGGCGCGTGGCGCTCGCTTGCGCTTCAACCACGCGAATCGCCGGGGGGCGCCCCGCGGCGCGGCCACCGCCGTGAGCCTCACCTCGATGAGGTAATCGCCGGGGGGCCACCGCCGTGAGCCTCATGAAGGTAATCGCCGGGGGGCACCGCCTGGGCCTCACCTCGCCGGGGGGCCACTGCCGTGGCCTCACCTCGTGAGGTAATCGCGGGGGCGCAGAGAGCCCTCACCTGGGATGGCTAGCCGGGGCGCCACTGCTCTCCACCTCAGATGAGGTAATCGCCGGGGGGCCACCGCCGTGAGCCTCACCTCGATGAGGTAATCGCCGGGGGCCACCGCAGTGCCTCACCTCGATGAGCCCCACGCAGTGAGCCTCACCTCGATGAGGTAGCCGGGGAGCCGTGCGCCTCACCTCGATGAGGTAATCGCCGCGGGGCCACCGCCGTGCGCCTCACCTCGATGAGGTAATCGCCGGGGGGCCACCGCCGTGAGCCTCACCTCGATCAGGTAATCGCCGCGGGGCCACCGCCGTGCGCCTCACCTCGATGAGGTAATCGCCGCGGGGCCACCGCCGTGAGCCTCACCTCGATGAGGTAATCGCCGCTGGCGTCGTTCAGCACTTCCGAGGAGTAGAACTTGAGCCGGAAGTAGATCACCGCCACGAACACCGAGTTGTTCATGATCTCCACCCAGTTCCACATGTCTCTCATGTACTTCCACGTCAGCCTGCCCTCCCCTCGACTCCCCGTCCACTCACCCGACGGCCCAGCGCCGACTGCCCCTCCCCTCCACTCCCCGTCCACTACCCGACGGCCCAGCGCCCGACTGCCCCCTCCCTCCACTCCCCGTCCACTCACCCGACGGCCAGCGCCGACTGCCCTCCTCCACTCCCCGTCCACTCACCCGACGACCCAGCGCCGTCTGCCCCTGCACGTTGTCGCACAGTCGGCATGTCCAAGCACAAAGGGTTGACACGAGTGCTGCGCTGCCTTGGGGGGCAGTCAGGCAGGGGCAAGCGCACCCATGGGTCACGGAGGAGTGCAGCTGATAGCACATGTCTCCGACGTAGAACGTGATGAACATCAGCATGAACGCCTGCCAAGAGGCCGCTCCCCTCCTCTCCTTCTGCCTTCACCTAGAGAACCTCTCAGGCTCGCTCCCCTCCCTTGCCCTAGCAGGGTGGCAGAGGTGGCGCCGCCAGGGTATATGACCCCCCGAGCAGGGGGTCCCCAAGGCGCGCTTGCCGACATCTCTCGCCTCAGAGCTGGCCAAACATCTCTCTCCTCAGAGTCGGCAAGGCCTCCCACGCGGAAGGTGCTCGACTCCCCCGAATGCAAGGTGGCGGGCTGATGACAGGCGGCGCGGGACCTGGAGGAAGATGGGGACATAGTTGCCGTTGGCGAGGTACTCCTTGGCATCGATGAAGTAGTAGTTCTCAAACTTCCACACGTACCCCGTCTCCATGAACTCCACCTGCACCCTCCAACCCGCCCGCCACGCGCTCAAGACCCCTTTGTGACCCTTGGAGGAGGCAGCACCGAGCTGCCCGCTCGGCGCTCGGGAGAGGCAGCCTCTGAGGGACTTCGCCCGCAAGTCACCGCCATGTGCTGGGAGGAAAGACCCTTGGAGGAGATCGCACCCAACACCTCACCAGAGGCTTGGGGAGAGGGACCCTCAGAGATGATGCTGCCCAGCACACCGCCGGACGCTCACGGCAGGGTCGTCTTGCAGGGGAGGGCCTCGCAAGCCTCTTTCAGGCGCTGGGGAGAGAGACCCTTGCCGGGGGCTGCTCGCAGCTCAGTAAATCACACCAGGTGGCAAACCAGTAGGAGCGGTCATTTGGGGACCATCTGGAACGCGCCGAGGCGTCATATTCAGGGCAATGAAGTGTGCGGCCCAATGCAGGGGTGGGGGCACCAGGAAGCGGTAGATGCCAAAGATGTCCTGGTCGACGTTGTATAAGGGGATGTTGATGGCGACTGCGCGCGCTCCCCCATCCAGAAAGCCGCAGGCCTGCCAGGCCCCCAGCAGCGTCCAGCGTGTCACCCCATGCATCGCAGCCGTCCGCGAAGGATGGTGTCCTGGCACACCGACGCTCTTCCCGGGACAACCGAGTCAGGGTTCGTGGTTCAGGAAGAAGAAATGCACCCATCGCCAACTGCTTTGCTGAAAAGAGCGTCCCCGGAACAAGAGAGCGCCCCCGGAACAAGAGAGCTCCGCCCGCGATGGACCACTTCCACATGCCAGCAGCAAGATGCTTCCGAGATCCTACGGCTGCCTGCGAAAGGCGTCGCTCGCGCCCCGGTCTGCACACCGAGTCACAGTTGGCACCGCATGCCTTCCCCAGGAGCCAGCACTCGCAGTGCCTGGAGCAATCAAGCGCTGTCGGGGACGTGAATCCCTGGAGCAGTTCATGCTGCTAGAGGAGATGACCGCCTCCTTGCCCTGCTCTCTTCCACCGAGCGCCTGCCGGGATGGGGTCGTACACAGGCGGCAGGCGCATGCAGTGACCTTACCCGCAGCTCGTGCAACATGCGCAAACCCTCGTCCGGTTGGCGGGGAAAGTCCACCACGAACCCCCCCTGCGTGTACGTGCCGCCTTTGCCCTGGACACGCTCCCAGTCCACGCGCCCCGCCGTCAGCCACACCAGGCACACAGGCTGACTGGTGGGAACTGTGGGGCTTTGAGAGCTGGTGCACACCCGGCAGTAGGAGAAGCCGGCCTCCGTTGCCGTGCTGAAGCTCCACTTCTCATCATCCAAGCCCCCAAACGAAGCGTCATCCTGCGGCCACCCACACATCGACCTCAGCCAGCGCTGTTTACATCGACGCCTCGGCATTCCCCACGACGCGCCCTTATTGAAGGCGGCGCGGGCACATGCAACTTTGAGCGCATCGTGGGGCGGCGTCATCTGAGTGTCATCCAATCTCAGCTTAGCACATGCCCCGCATGGAAAATCCAATGCAGCAAAGCAGCATGGATGGATGTATGTACCAGTCACTGCCAAGCACACGAGACTGCGCAATATCACACAAGTCAGTGCGTGCTGATTCCCGGGTACCGAAAGCACGCACACTGAACGGCTTGACATCCGCCGACAAAGGCCAGCCCACCATCATCCCAGTGGAGCGGGGCCGTGGCAAGATACCATTCACTTCGACACATCCCAAACCAAGCGCAAAGCGAACCCATCACAAACACGAATCACAGCCAAAAATATGTGGGGTAGCTGGGAGCTCATCGCAGACACATATCCCAGTGGATGAGAGAGGCAAATCAAGAGCAGGGCGGGGCCGTGACAAGCTACCACCAACTCGTACATATTCCCAACCCAGATGCAAAGCAGCATGGAAAGATGATACGATGTGACCGATCATCGCCCAACAATTGTTGGTCCCAGAGTTGAGGAGTGAGCGGACCCTGCTGGCATGCACCCCAGTGGCTCACGGTCGATGGATGGGACCCGTTGGTCCATGGTTATGCCATGAATGCAGTCACACCACACAGCATGGACACCCCATGTCAAAAAAAGAAAACATGCGGGCACCTAAGTGCTCCCCACAAAATTCAAGGGAAAACACAGAAGGTGTACTTCACCACCTTCTGCCTCTCCTCGCAGCACGACAGACGAATCTACCGAGCTCTCCAAGAGGCAGTGCCCGCCAGAATGGCACCACAGGGATAACCGCCTCCCAAAACCCACTTCCACCCGGCGGCCGTCCCCGTTCACAGCGATGCGCCAGTACCTCATATCAGGGTCAAAGAACACAAGTCCCCCGGCATGTGTAATAACCATGAGCACTGTACACGGAGAGGGAGCAAGCGTCAGACGAATCCAAGACACTCCCAAATAGCGAGCCGCAGACGAATCCCCGACGCCCTCAAAGAGGCAGTACCCGTCAGAAGGGTACCATAGGGACAGCCACATCCCATCATCCAAAGCACTCCAGTGGCCGTCCCCGTTAACAACGAGATGCCAGTACCCCATAACGTGGCTGTCGATCACCAGTCCCCCGGCAGGTGAAAAAGCCCCAAGGCACTGGACATAAATAGAGCCAGCCGCAGACGAATCCCCGACGCCCTCAAAGAGGCATTACCCGTCAGAAGGGTACCACAGGGACAGCCACAATCCCATCATCCAAATCATTCCAGTGGCCGTCCCCGTTAACAACGAGATGCCAGTACCCCATAAAGTGGGTGTCGATCACCAGTCCCCCGGCAGGTGAAAAAGCCCCAAGGCACTGGACATAAAT
>LGRX02008582.1:0-24823 GCA_001247695.2 Cymbomonas tetramitiformis
AAGAAACCACACAGATATTGCTTGATTTGAACTACGTCATTCACTCAAAGCAATCAGAAACCCTTCACTATCGGGGTCAGAAGGAGCAGTCATCTGGAGGTCCAGCCAAGAAGGATAAGGACAGAGGACGTGGCCAGAAGCCATATGATAGATCCAACAGAAATCGGAATTGGAATCAGAGTGGCAGCCAGAACTCCAATCAGAATCGGAACAAGGGAAAAGGTGGTAAAGGCAAGGGCAAAGGAAAAGGAAAAGGAAAATCACAGAATGATAAGACTTGCCATCGTTGTGGTCGTCCTGGTCACATCGAGAAGGATTGTTGGGCCACCAAGACCGATGATGGAAAACATATCAAGGGAAAGCCACCAGCTCAGAATCCTTTTCCGAATCAGAGACAGCAGCAGCAGAATCAGGGTGCTAAGGATGGGTCTGGCAAACTCATCAATACGATCAACACCTTGGTCAAGGAAATGAAAAGTCAACACAACATCAATGCAGCAGTTGCAACTCCAGATCCAGTTCCATCAGCTCCAGCTCCTCAGGGAAATTCTCAGGGTACTGCACAGGTACCGGTGTTAAGAGCACCCCGAGGGTAGATCAGCCTGAAGATGCCACTGAAGCAAGTGGCCGGGTTGAGAGTATCTCAGAAGAAGTCCTTTCCAGTCTGACATTACAGTTTCAACAGATGGACAATCCCTCGGAGCACATCGCACAGATGCAGTCTCAAACAGCACAACTGAAATCACAGAAGAAGCTGTTGTTGTATAAAGGGAAAGTTTATGGACAGAGTACTCACATTTTGGTAGATCCAGGAGCCACATCGTCTTTCATCGACAGACAGTTCGCTGCTCAGCTTGGTATAGCTCCCACAGATTCTTCATCATTTTTAGTGGGATTGGCTGGAGGAAGCCAACTACCATGCACATCCTATCTTCCCAAGGCTACATTTTCTTTGGGCAAGTATAAGGATACAGAAGATTTCTACATCATTGACATGAAACCATTCATTGTCATTCTGGGTCAAGATTGGTTGGAGAGGAGGAATCCACACATTGACTTTCAGACCAAAAATCTGACGGTCACTAGGAAGCATTCATCAGGCTCCAGTATTCGCACAGTATTGTCCAGAGTTGAGCAGACTCCAGACTCAGATGACCTTCCTGAAATGGAATTGGTCAGCGCTGCCACCATGAAAAAGCATCTTCGTCGCATTCGATCCAGTGGTTCGGCTGAAGAAGCCGTAGCTTATCTCTTCTTTCTCTCAGAGGTCGACGGTGAACTGGTCTTTGCAGCATCAGACTCAGACACCACTATGGAAGAACCCGAGGTCACAGCAGCACGTGATCAAGTGAGAGAAGACTTTTCAGACATATTCCAGGAGGATCTTCCAGCTGGTCATAGGCCAGAACGGTTTGAAGGTGGATATCATCCAATCAACATTGAACCTGGGCATAAGCCACCATCACAGCAAGTACGTACCATTCCAGTACCCATGATGGAGGAGCTCAAACGGCAAATCATTAAATATGTCGAGTTGGGTATCCTTCGTCCATCATCATCACCATATGGGTGCCCAATCATCTTCGCTCCTAAGCCAGGGGGAAGGTGGAGGATGTGTTGCGATTATCGTGCCCTTAACAATATCACCATAAAGGACACATATCCGTTGCCACCCCATGATACCCTTCTTGAACAGCTTAAGGGAGCACGCTGGTTCAGTAGATTTGATTTCAACCAGTTCTTCCACCAAATCCCCATTCATCCAGACGACATTCATAAAACTGCTATTCGCACCAGATACGGTTCTTATGAATGGACAGTTATGCCTTTCGGATTGACCAATGCTCCTGCAACAGCACTTAGTGTAGGAAACCGGGCATTCTTTGACTTTATCGACCAGTTCCTTGTCATATTCATGGACGACACTATTGTATACAGTCCAGATTTTGACAGTCATGTGAAGCATGTTCGACAGTTCCTCCAGCGTTACAGAGATCACCAGTTCTACATCAGGCCTTCCAAGGTGGAGTTGTTCGTCAGATCTATAGACTTTATCGGACATCACATCTCTGAAGCAGGCCTATCCATCATCGAAGACAGAATCCGAGCAGTCATGGCAATTCAGCCTCCAGTGTCTTATGGTCCTACCGTTGGAAAGCAGCCTCTACGCCGTATGGCTAAAGATGGCAAGTCATCCCTTCGGTCATTCTTGGGCATGGTCGGTCAATTTAGGAGATTCATACCAAAGTTCTCCAAAGTTGCCGAGCCGCTCAATCGTCTCCTTAAAGATAATGCAGAGTTTGTCTGGGAATCTGAGCAGCAGCAGGCATTTGATAACCTCAAAAGTGCCATCTGTAACGCTCCAGTATTGCAGCTTCCAGATCAGAAACTGCCATCTATTATGGAGGTCGATGAATCAGGCACACACGTTGGTCAAGTAATACTCCAGGATCCGAGGATGACGACGAGGGTGATCCGCCGCCGCGGCAGGCTCTTGGCTGCGGCAGACCGCCGTTGGGCTTTGGGTACTCTGCCCTCATGTCTCTCGCAGTCTGCCTAATGCTTGTTATTTGTGCAACTGCCGCGCCTTCAAATGATTGCCCCGCGCCAACATCTTCGGCGACAGGGCGCATCGGCGACGAGGTCGGTGGTGCTGGTGAGCTGACGCCCACGGCCATTCCGCCGGATCTCTACTTGCAGCCGGAGGGCTGGTACCACGGCTGGTACCGTACTACGTACGGGTACGGGTGGACGTGGCTCCCAGGCCCCCCGCAACCGCCTGAGGCAGCTCCGATTATTACTGCGCCGCCCTCGCCGGGTGGTGCTCCGCCATCGCCAAACTACGAGCCACCCGCCTGGGACGGTGGGGACGGGGGTGAACTTTCTTCCTCAATTCGACACAGGACCGAGCCGATTGCACCCGGTGTAACTGCCTGCGGCGACATCGGCGCTCCTTCAATTATCTCAATTTGCTCTACGAATGATTCGACGGACAGTGGTACCAGCTCTCCTGGGCGCTGTGACAGTGGTACCGGCCCTCCCGGGCGCTGTGGAAGTGGCTAGTGCTAACGTGATTGAGATTAGCCTGCCTTCAGTTTGAGATGCTGTAGGTGCAGGTTGCCCCAAGATGGGCTCTGTTTCGGGTTTTCAGTGTATCAGAATTCGGCAGTAGAAAGTAGTGGCACGGCTGCTGCACTGCCTGTTCGGGGGAGGGGGCCTGGCCAGTATGAGCACAGTGCCTCCTGACCCACTAGCACTGACTTTTCTGCCTCTCGGTAGGCATTTGTTTCCTGTTTCGGCTACCTAGTTTGGTCCCCACACTAGGTGGTGTGCTGGATTTGGCACAGTGACACCCAAAATATGTCACCTGCCTCATCCTAGAGTAGTCTGGGTGACCGTCACTCGTAGGCCGAAACCTAATCCCTGAACTTAAAGTCAGGTATATGTTTATCTCTTTTATCTTATCAATCCGACCGTTCTGATATCGAAACCCTATATTGGGGTATAACGACAAATAGATATATATCGGCCCTGTATATCTAGCAGTACATTCACAACAGGATGTTCATAAGAAAAACGCTCCCCTGCTGAATTCCCCCTCGGCTGGTCGCGCTGTTTTGCTGCAGCAGCAGCCACCTGCTTCTCCGCCTTCACCAACTTCTCGGCTTTTCGCATCGCCTTGTCTTCCTCCTCGTTGTCAACATATGAGCGCAACTCCAACTTCTCGCACATCGGCCAACCCAACTCAGGCCCCTTGTCGCTGACCATTGCCAACATTTTGGCACGAGCTCGTGCTCGCTCCCTGCCCTTCTCAGCCAGGTCCATTACACGCTCAAGGGCCCTAATCGCGTCCTCAACAAGGGCCAGTATCGATAGTGCCGACTTCGCGACATATCGATAGTATCGCTACTATCACTATCAGTCGATCCCGTGAATTTAGCTATCGCGAAATATCACTATCAGTCGATTCGTCGCCTGCCACATATCAATATCAGTCGACTCGAATATGCGAACTATCATTATCAGTCGATTTGAACGTACACGACTATGTCATCAATCGATTGGTCGGCGGATTACGAGGTGTCGATTTCGAATGCCCGTGTCACCACTATCGTTCGACAGTAAGGCCATTTTACAAATATTATTACCTAGGCCGCCGTCACGCGACGACGCGAGGCTTCCCGTCACAAACCTCAGACGGTCTTGAGACCATAAAACAATCGTCAAGCACAGATCCCGGCATCGATCATGCCTACACACAAGACGAACCCACGCAGGGGACATAAGCGTCCACAAGATACTAGTGGAAGTGTAGAGTCCGAAACTCCATCCAGGCTCAGGAAAACTTGGAGAAAGATCGTCCTTTCGGCCGGTCGTCAAGGTGCAGGGTACCGGAGATGTCAAGCTAAATAACACGTAGTTCTGAGTAGTTAATATCCTTCGTTGAAGTTGATATCCTGCGTGTGTGGGTAGCACTCACTGCGTAAGCCACTATCGGCACTATCGGTATGATTGAACTATCGTTGATTATTGGTGAAGTAATCGCACTATCACTATCAGTCAATGGTGAAACTTTCACTATCACTATCAATCGATAGTAACTTTCGTGTAAATCGGCATCAGTCGATTCCATAGCATGCTACTATCACTATCAATCGAGTTGGGCTTTGTAAACTATCAGTATCAATCGATTCGAATTGTTGAGAAGTCGGGAAATATCGATCCCTTAAATCTTAGGCGATACTGGCCCTTGGTCCTCAAGCAGCTCCAAACCCACCACCAATTGCTGAACGTCCTTCACCGCTGCCACCGGTCGTGACGTGAGCGACGTAGTGGTGCTGGACCTCAGCATACTGCTTGCGCAGCCCCTTGTCCTTGTCCTTTTCGTTCGTGGCCCTGGTCAGCTCCACACGATCAGACCCTGGAAAGTTCTCCAGGTCCACAGGCATTTCCCAAGGGCGCCCACGCTTTCCAGCCGCTTGAGTCGCGTCCCCCAACAATTGCGCTAACCGATTGGTAAAGCGACCCATTTGGACCATCAGCTTCCCCTGCTCAAGCGTAAGCTCCTCTCCCTCACCAAAAGCAATAATCGCTGCCACATACGATTGAGGTCGCGCCTCCAACTCCGTAATCTTGAGCTGGCATTTCTCAGCGTCCGTGTACCACTCCATTCCGCGCACAGAAATAGATAAAAATTCTCAACTACGCTACGCAATTAACGAACAAATTCTCACTACGGAACGCGCAGCGAGACACTTCCACACAGTTAATCAGAACACGGCAAGAAGCCCTCTCAGTCCCTGAGACGGCTCTTATGGCCTCCGACCGATTAGAAAACCTCAGTTTTCAGATCGGTTCCCGGTGACTGTCATACTTCCAGTCACCTGTCACAGATCAGAAAACTCTCAGATATCTCATAACTCATATCATATGACTCATTAGTCATATGACGCATGCATGATGATGATGCATCATCATCATATTTCATATAAGTTATTTCATATAAATAAGATGATCTAGATCTGCAATTCTGCTTTCTCGTTTCTGCATCTTTTCTTATTAGATCTTTGATCTTACATCTCCCCCTCTCCCCTGCGCCCCTTCCGGCTTCGCTTGTCACCTTGTGGAACCGAGAGGAGGCCGCGGCCTTTTAAAAAAGACCTACAGTACAGGAAGTATAAAAACGTCGCGGCATCGGCATCGCCAGACGGAGACGCTACAATAGAGTCTGCAAGTCCGAAATCTCTTCATTGCAACTTTTTTTTTAACGCTGTCGTGTGTCCCACATCTTTCTAGAAGAATTCTTGTCTTAGCATATTAACATCCATTGAGGAAAAGGAGACCAACCGGATTTGACGCCTTGAAATTCAATATCACTTCTAATTTCTGTCACGCGAATATCAGGTCGGAGTTCGCAGACAAGTCAAAACCCATCTGACAAGCGTATCGTTGCGCACCTGCTGCTCCTGGTGACACTCGCTCCGGTCTGCTGGCATCGTGCAGAGCGTGAGTAGTGTTGGAAAACTTATATAACTCGCGTAGCTGGACAGGAGTGTACCACTACTATTGCTAGTTCCCCGTTCCTGCAATGGTAGCTTGGAACGAAAATCAACCCATGAACGGAACCAACGTATCGCATGTTCCGACGGGAGTTCCTCGTCGTACACTAAGCGCAACGAGGGGAGCTGTAACGGCACGCTCTGTCGCTCCAGTCGGAACCTCACGTGGAACCACCCCACGATCTCGAACCGGTTCAATTTCCGTTCAACCAGAAGAAAGTTTCTTCGAAGTGACCACCTCTGAAGCTGGAGATGCTCTTGCGGAGGATGTTTTCAACAAGGAGGATCTTTATTTAGATAAGGAAACATTAGATGCCCTTAAGGTACACCAAACTGAGCGGGCCTTTTTGGTTTTTCTCGTTTTCAGATCCGTTACAACACGACACACTGGTGTGAATTCAGTTCAATGCATGTTTTCGACACATTTTCCGGTTTCTTCGTAATCGTTCGTCGTTATTTATTCAAGAGCTTTGAGAGTTGTGCTACTGAATCTACAGTAGCAGAAGCCCTTTTGTTTTTTTCGTAACTGTGGGGCTCGGTGACGTTTGCCTTGTTCAACAGGAGTTGCATTTTCAATTTGGGATTCCCGCTTTACGCCAAGGACTGTTTAATCTAAGGGAAAAGCCTTGTCAACAGATGACGGGGCCTCAATCTGCACGGTAAACAGCACGCTTCATTGCCTTCGAAATCGTCTCCACCTTCGTTTTTTAGTTTATTGTGCAATAGTGTTGGGTTGGACTCGGAAAAGAACTTTTTCGACGATTTTCGCAAAAACGCCCAAAGTTCACTTACTCCCTACATCTTCATGTAATTCGGGTTTCAATTAGACAAGAAAGAATTAAACTCTGCGCAGAATGAACTCTTGCGCCATCATCAGTGAAACATGTAATACCTCGCTCCCAAGCTTTTCTGCTCAAAGCAGTTCAGTGGAACCCAGCACGCCGCGACCTCGTTTCTGTTGATCCGCTCAAGCTCCATATTTCAACTTCGGCAAATCTAGACTCCAAGCGTCACCTCTGGTTGTTGTTGGTGTTATTCTGCAGCGAAGCTAATGGGGCGGACGAAATCGACGAGGAGGAAAGTGAGGAGGAAAGTGAGGAAGAGGGTTCCGAGGAAGAAGTTACTGACGAGGAATATGTTAAGGAGGAGCCATAGGCTTGGCCGGTAGAGGTTGTGTTATATTTGTTTATGAGATACACCTTGGAAGCGAATGCCTTCGTCGAGATATTCTCACAAATGTTCTTACAACTATGATAAGTAAAAGCTTCTATTTACGCGCCAATGCAACGGAAAAATGCTACACGCGAACGCAACATTCCAAGCGGGTTGGTGTGTTTTTTGTTGTTTGCTTGTAAGTTCTGCTTGTTGCAAGCAAGAATCATTAGAAGTCTGCATTATGCCTCTCAGTTCCCAGCAGCATCGAAGAAACCAACAGCTTGTAGCGCGTCGACGATGACCCGCTTATTCTTGGCTTCCTGAGGACGTTCAAAAAAGTGTATCGGAAAAATTAATATGTGTGAGTTATGTCCATATGTGGGACATAAGGATATAGTTGACTTCACTTTGCACAATTCGACGTTTTCGCAACATCTTGAGTTCCACGACAATGCTAGTCAGTCCAGAGAAAGAAGGTTAGTGGTCACCATCTGTTCGTTTCCACGTAAGGTGTGAAGATCTAACATAGTATCTCAAGAGGGAACTCAACGTGCCATCTCAAACATACAAGCAGGGCGAAGGAGAAAAAATCACCGTCTTGCAGGAAGTGATCCTCTGCGGCCTGCGTCCGGAAGTTAGATAGCTGCGAAATGACCATCCTTTGACCAACGTCAAAGCATATGTCTATACGCGAAGTGGTTCCCATATTCACACGTGTCACAAGTGATATGAGAAAACACAGGCCAAAACTAAAACCTAATATTTATATATATCCTATCGTCCTAGGAGTCTGGCATATCTCACCCATGCACTAGGAATTCTCTCAACACAAGCATATTCACCCCTAAAAGGGTGCGATCTTGTAAGTTCCCTACATTGACAGTAAAGCGGGTGGAGTGGCAGAGAGAGGGCAGCATCTTCACCTAGCAAGGTTTGGTCGTTGTTGCATGCTTGTGAAGTGTGCTTCCTGCGCTCAAGCAGGCTTCAACAAGTGTGCTGCATTTTACCGGTAGACAAAGAGACTTGAAAGTATCTTGAAAAAGAAGGGAGTTATGGACAAGAATAACGTGTTTCGTATGGGCTTTCCAAAACCTAAACCCGAAGACCACCATGGGGCATTGCGTAGCAAGTGTGCAACCTACCACATTTGGAAACATTTTGAAGATAGGACTTGCAACCCCGATATCTTTCAAAACGCTGATGGCGTGGAAAAGTAAGTAATCAGGATATGCCGGTAGTGGTCCAAGCAGATAAACCGAGTCCTCCTCGGACAGCGTGCCGGCTGCAAACGCCCCTGTAACGTCTTCCTGCACAACTGAGAGAATCTCCTCCACTCGTTCTAATACTCGAGGCACCTGCATTAGCAACCGAAAAGGCAACTCTGCCTTTCTGAGTGCTGCCCATACTATTTTAGGGTTTTCGACAGAGGACAGAGCACCCGAGCTTCATTCCATGAAAGAGCATTTCAGCCCACCATCAAGTGATAGCCTCCCATCTCAAAACAGAAAAGCAAATGCGGTGAGTCTCTGAGTTACAGGATTTTTTGAGAAACGCGGAGTTGATACTTGCAACAACAGTCTTTTCAATTGCGCTGAACACATACCCCGTTGCCAATAGTTTTCACAGCCATGCTCGTGTTAAATATACACTTCAGAAGCGGTACCATTAAATCTTCATACGCCATGTTTCCTGCGCAGATAATTTCCACAAGTCGGACGCTTGTGTTGTCCTAACTCAGCACTGGGACTCGAAGTATCCGTTGTTCTTCGGAACCTTTCAGAGCGTTGCTTATACATTTGTTTTGTCATGAAACGGAAAACTGATCAATCAGAGCGAGTGCTGAAAGTGAGGTCCATGAAGGAAACCTTCCAGATCAAAGAGGTGTCAGGCTATTCCCTGCCAAGAACATGTCACTTCTGCAATAAATCAGTTGTGCGTATGCGCAAGTGCCTACCGTATGCAAGCGTTTTTGTCAGCTCCGCAACCGACGGTGGTTTGCTAAGCCAAGCCGGATCCGCCTGCAAAAACGGGTGAAGTCATAGTCTGGTGCCAAAAGGATCTCTGCAGGTACCATTTCAGTACTGATAAGGCAATTCTATCTTGGATAGTGGTGGTGTCTCCTGACCTTCAGAGCGATGTATTGAGCAATTGCCGGTGTTTGCACCACGGTACGCAACTGCGACAAGAACGAATTTGCTAAGGCTCAGCGGGAAAGTCATGCCAAACGCAGTAACGGTCATGTCTATATGTAAAACAATAACGATTGAGCGATGCAAACCTCTTCTGGTTCCACGAATTCGAGAACAGGAAGTTGCCCGAACGGTCCGGCAAAGCTGCTGTAATTGCGCCTTTCCTCCCACTCAGCTTCTTGCTCCAGAGGAATGACCTGCACTCACTACCATTAAGAATGTCTCGAAGTAGGAACACGCCGCAAATAAAGGTTCTCTACGGGAGCTGATCTTACTTCGTTTGTGTAAGGTACTTCCCAATCCTCAAGCATCATTCGCAACGGCTCGCCTCTCCCTTGACAGTCCCAGTAGCGTAAAGTGGTCATATTTCAATCGTGAAGGCGAAAGCAATACTGCAGATCGCTCGATTTAGTTAAACCCCACCACAGTATCCACAATCCCAACTTCTTGCCTCACAATTCATACGCACATGGTATTCTCTTTTCGCTTTTCCGTTTGTAATGCATGCGAGCATGGGGCAAGGAGGACATGACAATGACATGATATGACATGACATGACATTGGCATTGACCGACATTGACATTGACATTGACATTGACATTGACATTGACATTGACATTGACATTACATTACATTATGGGTACTCCAGCCGAAGTGGGATGACAGGGCGACACATGACAGACTGTTACATAGTTACATAGTCTGTAGTGGTGAAAAATAAGCACGATTTTTGGCACCATGATGATGATCGCGACTTATCGATACTAGATGCATCTTTGAGGTCTGAAGAAAAGAAGAACCGAGGCGGAAAACCTATAAGGACGGGAATGCTGACCGTTAGATTACCATTACAGATTGTCAGAACAATCGCAGCCGGTCCGCGAATCACGCTTATTTCGCCTGTGCGGTTAAAACCCGTTTGCGGGGGAGGTCTGTTTTGCAGTTTTGCAGTGTCTACAAATTAGACAAGATGAACGTAATTGGGCTACAATATTTAGCTTACGAATACCGCTCATAAGTACGTTTGACACTAACAGAGGTTATCGCGGCTTTATACATCCCGGATCAAGTTGTGGCTTCCCTCACGGGGATGCCAACTTTCCCCCCCTAGGGGGTTTTTAGGGTTTAGTGGTGCACCCTTCTGTCACCCCTCGCCTGGTTGTCACTTGCAGTGTTGTATGCGTCACTGTGTCACAGGCTTCCGAACCCTCAAGCCTGCTTAACATTTGCGAGAACAGGTGTTCCGCTCGGTAAAACAAACTGGCTAAGCTCCCATAAACAGTCCGGCCGAGTGCTTTTATCATGCATCTCGGAGACCCGGATAATACGAAGTAATGACTGACAGTACAGTAGTACTGTACTGTCATCCTAGCTACTAGCGGAGTCACGGTTCCGATCAGAGACAGGTCAGGCTAGGGGCTATCAGAGCCCATAATAATAACCCTGAACCTAAAGTCCA
This sequence comes from Cymbomonas tetramitiformis, assembly GCA_001247695.2. Classification (NCBI taxonomy): domain Eukaryota; kingdom Viridiplantae; phylum Chlorophyta; class Pyramimonadophyceae; order Pyramimonadales; family Pyramimonadaceae; genus Cymbomonas; species Cymbomonas tetramitiformis. The sequence goes on from LGRX02008582.1 coordinate 10,863, forward strand.
GCACACCACCCGGAGCTGTGACCGTAGCTAATAGGGCTAGGCAAGCGGAGCTAACTAAACAGATAACAAACAGCACTTCACTGGAAACAGATATACTTCTAGCTGGGTGCCCGGGGACTTGTCCCGGCACAACCCACCACTGCGGCTAAGGCTAATCACACCTCCAGGATTTGAAATAAGCAGACTCTAGCCACTGTAAAGCTGGTCGGCAGAGCCGAGTTCAGCAGACGGATCCCAAGGCAGGAAAACATCCGAAGTAAGTTGAGATGAGACACCATAAATGTTGACACCACCAGACCCAAGCGGGTCAGGCGGATCCCAGAGTGGAGTGGCAAAATCATCAGATTGCAAAGCCGCTGAGGTCGATTGAGCAAAGAACTGTGTCACATCCCGCGGCGGCAATGACGAACCAGCAGTAACCACAGGCGGGCAAAGAGAATCCAGTAGTGCATCACCGGGATGAACCGTTCCGTAGCCGTAGGTGGCTCCGGGCTCAACCAGGCCCCTGACACCACCGCCGACCACGAGGGTCGGCATCGCCGTAGCACTGAATAGAAACGTAGCCACCATGAAAAGAGTGAGCGCGAATTCCCCGATGCCAAATGGCCTGGAGCCCCTGGGGACTCCGAACCGCCGAAATGCCGCAGCCGTCGGCGGTGCACCCCCCTCAATTTCAGTCAGGCAGACACCAGGAGGGTAGTTAGAGCCCTCCCCATCATCATCGGAATCGCACACCTCAACAGGCTCAGGATCAATGTCAAACCAGTCAGGGTGGACAGTGTTGAATGTTTTGAAAGCTGTCAGCAGGAGCCACCGGGCCGAGAGCCAGAGAGGCAGACGGCGGCACAAAGGCGGCACGGCTGACCTCATGCAAGTCAACCGGCTCTCCATGCACGGGTGCAGAGGCCTTCGGCAGCAGCTGCTTGCCAGTGGTCGGCTCAGCGACACCACCAGCAAGCGGACCGCTGACCTCAGTAAATGCAACACGGCCAATGGAAAGATGCTCAGCAGGTGCAGACTCAGCAGAGGCAGCAGCATCCTTGAACTGCTGCAGAGCCGTAGGCTCTGCAGCAAAGGAATTCGCAGACAGTTCACAGATTTCAGGTTGCCCCACGAGAGCACCCAAGTGCTCCATGGACCCCTCATCCCCAGCGTCATAGTACCGCTGAAAACGAAGGGCAAGCACGTCGGAGTCATAAGACTCGACGGCTTGGCAGTAGGATGCCGAGATGGATAATGGGTGAGTGTCCTTGTGAGGACACTCACTCAGCCAATGCTTTGACCCAACGGCGCGGCACTTCTCGTGCCTGCACGCTGGGACAAAGGTGCCATACCGCTTGTCAAAAGCCACCTCCGGAGAGGCGGAGTGAGCAAGCGGTTGCACCCCAGGTCGGTGGAAGTTGCGCGGAGTGTGTTTCCCAGGAGGCGGCTTGGGGCCACCCCTCTTAAGGGAATCCACATCCCGCTGCAACTTGACCAACTGAGCACTGAGCCGATCAATGGCCGAAGCCAGGCCAGTGTCAGTGGTGCAAGATGCCACAGACATGGGGCGCCCCGCAGTGCGCTTGCCCGAGAGCCGCCCGCAGCGGTACTGCTCGCGCACGCGCGCCTGCAGGGTGAGCAGACTCACAGCCGCACGCTGGTCAGCTCGAGCAAACGAGTCAACCAGCGTGGCGTAAGCCGGTCCAGACAGGGCAGAGAGGAATTGCCTCTTAACAGCGTCTTCGGGCAGCGTCGTCAGACGCTGTGCATCCCGAAGGCAGCTGTTGAAGAGGCGAATCCCCGCATCAGGGTCATACTCGTCAGCAATCCTCACTTCAAGCAGCTCAGTCAGAGCGTCGAACGGAGTCGACGCGTCAGCAAGCATACGCACCACCTCCAGGGTGGCGCGTTTGCCATCAGCAGGAACATCCGCACCAGAAGCCTCTACCCAATTACGGGCAGGAGACCCTGGCGCAGTCAGCAGCAGCAGCACAGAGTACAACAGTTCATTTGCAGCAGGCAGAACAGGGGTGTCAGCAGCAGTCAGGTCAAACAGGGGTGCGAATGCCGCCGACTGCAATGTGAAGAGTTGTTGAAGCTCGGACACCAATTGAGAAAAAATGTCCGAAGCCGATGTTTCGTCCCCACGGAATTTTGCGACCTTGTCGCCCAGTACTTTCGTCGCTGCTGTTTTTGAACTCTGAACGTCAAAAGAATCCCTGCGCAGCCGATGCACGAGAGTGGCTGCCGCAGTCGAAGCCTCCGACGCAGCCGAATCCAAATGTGGAGTAGTGGGCGTGGCTGCATTTAAGGCACCAACATCATCGAAAATGGTCGCTAACTTACGCGCTCTAGCGCGAGTACGTGGCTTGTGTGGCGTATCCATTATAAAAATGACGGGGAGATGGGAACGCGGGCTAGCGGTGCGACAGTAGTGGATAATTCCGCAGCGGCCAATCCCTGCAGGAGTCTCAGTAAACAATAACACAATCAGGCAGGTCATGAGCCGAGTGGCTAATCGTGGGAGCGACCCACAAAACGCGGAGTGTCCTGCCCGCTGATCAAACGGAACGTAAAACATAACCATACCCAGCGACGATTCCGCTGCCAAATAAGTGCCAAAAAAAAAAACTGATCTCCACTTCAAAAGGAGGCCATACTGCGGAGAGAAAACCACTGTCTAAGGGGGCGCCCACCCCATCTCTGTGTCAAAACTTAGCCAATCATGGCAACAGCTCGGCGCTGTGCCATCAGAACTACCGGGAAAGTGGTGACGCGCATAACCTGCGAGAACAGGTGTTCCGCTCGGTAAAACAAACTGGCTAAGCTCCCATAAACAGTCCGGCCGAGTGCTTTTATCATGCATCTCGGAGACCCGGATAATACGAAGTAATGACTGACAGTACAGTATTACTGTACTGTCATCCTAGCTACTAGCGGAGTCACGGTTCCGATCAGAGACAGGTCAGGCTAGGGGCTATCAGAGCCCATAATAATAACCCTGAACCTAAAGTCCAGCAACATTTGTTTTATCCAACTTTAGACTCTGCCAACCTTGACACGCCTGCCTTTTCCGTATCACAGTGTCAGTATATATATATATATATATATACGTATTCAATTATTATGCATGGTACGAGCATTCTGCGTGGGTCCTTGTGATAGGACCCAAGCTCGGGGCAGTAGCCACCCGGTGCAGGCCCCTATGACAGATTCCTAGGTAGCCAACACTGGACTTGTGACTGATCCGTAAGCCCGTGTTGTGACACACCGAGTGTCACAGGTAGCTAGTCTCGAGACCGTTCCGACTCCGTGACCGTTCCGGGTATATCTAGCTTAGGGTTTATTTTCTTATGAGAGTTTATCCACACAGTTCGGGAACCTCTGATATCTAGTGAACTAGGATATTCCGGTAGGTCGTGGCCCCATCCACGCTTTATTCCACTTGCTAGTTTGGCCATGATTGACTAAACGGCCGCTCGGAGAGGTGGTGCGCGTTTGCGCGTTTGGGCATCAGTGGGTGTATGAGATGAGCAGCTTGCGGTGAGCGGCTTTGAGCCGCAGCTATGGGGTACCGGCTTGGATCGGGTTTCGTCGTCGCAATGTTCATTCACGGTTTTCTGCACGCTCTGATCCCGCTTGCTACCGAGTTTTGGGTTGGTGACCTTGGCACACTACTACAAGTATTCTCTTAAGTTTTCTTAAGTTTTCTTAAGTTTTCTTATCTTTTCTTAACTTTTTGCGTATAAACCCCCACAAGCCTCCATACGTATAAATTGTAGCGTTGCAATTAGCTATTGGCCGATGGAGTTATACGTCGGTGATATAAGTAAAACTTAAGAAAACTTCAGAAAAATGACACCCAATGACACTTAAGCAAAATGACCGATGACACCCACCCCACCCTATGACACTTAAGACAAATGACCGATGACACACACCCCACCCTATCACACTTAAGCAAAATGACCGATGACACACACCCCACCCTATCACACTTAAGAAAAATGACAGATGTCACATCCCCTACCCTATGACACGTATGCTGAATATATCAGCTTGACTGTATATTCGGAGTGTGGTAATCAGAATAGATAAACGGATAATACTCAGTCTTCCCGTTATATGTTCGGGGTCTAGGGTTCCGGGACCGGTGACAGTCATACACCCTAACTATAGGAATGACAGTCGGGGCGTCACTTCCAGCACACCACCTAGGGTGGTGACTGGCAAACTAGGTGGTCACGGAACTGAAACAAACACCTACTCAGCTTCGGTGGAAATAAGCATCCTACAGGAGAACCTGTCCTTTCTGGCAGGGAAACTCCCGAAACTGGCAGCTAGTGAGGCATAGTGCAGAATACGGATACAGTTAAAGCCCTAAATTAAGCCCATCTTGGGGCAACTTGAACCAACAGCATTACATCCTGGAGGCAGGCTAATAATCCAATCTCGGTAACTCTAGCCACGTCGAAAGTGCCCGGGAGAGCCGGTGCCACCGTCACAGCGCCCAGGAGAGCTGGTACCACTGTTTGTCAAATCATGCGTAGAGCAAATTGAGAGAATTGAAGATGTGCCGATGTCGTTGCAGGCAGTTGCACCGGGTGCAATCGGTCCGGTCCGGAGTAGATTTGAAGAAGAAAGCTCATCTCCGGTTCCACCGCCCCAGGCGGGTGGCTCGTAGTCCGGCGATGGCGGAGCACCACCCGGCGAGGGCGGCGCAGCAACAATCGGAGCTGCCTCAGGTGGCTGCGGGGGGGCCGGGAGCCACGTCCACCCGTACCCGTACGTAGCACGGTACCAGCTGTGGTACCAACCCTCCGGCTGCCAGTAGAGATCCGGCGGGATGGCTGTGGGCGTCAGCACACCAGCACCACCGACCCCGTCGCCGATGCGCCCTGTCGCCAGGGAAGATATCTTCCGTTGAGCTGGTACGGCCCCAAATGAAATTTTCCTTCGGCCCGCCTTCGGTCCGCCCGGTCCAAACTACAAAATGCCCAAATTTTTTAATCTTAAGTATGGGAAAATGCAAAATTCGTAAAATTTTCATCAAAATTTTAGAAGTTTGCGCCAAATTGGTTCGGCCCCAAAGCAATTTCTCTTTCGGCCCCTCTTCGGCCCGGGCCTCATTTTGGCGACTCGGTTCGGCCCGGGGCCGGCCAATCGGGGTAAGATATCTTCCCTGCCTGTCGCCGAAGATGTTGGCGCGGAGCAATCACGCGAAGGCGCGGCAGTTGCACAAATAACAAACATCAGGTAGACTGCGAGGGACGTGAGGGCAGAGAATCCGAAACCCATTGGCGGCCTGCCTTATCCCAAGGCCTGTCTCGGTGGCGGAAGACACTCGCCATCATCCTCGGATTCGTCCGTCGTCACGGAGACGGAGTCCACGGGCGCGACGGGGCCCATGTGGTGCATTGCAAGGGCCGGCTCCGGTCCCGCGATGTCCAAGTTGAACGCGAACTTGTCCATGAAGGTCGCGTGTGGTTCGTGCGCGTGTAGCGCGCTGATGGGGTACATCCCCTCGTCGGACACCACCGACTGCGGAGCGGAGGGCGGTGCCGGCGGTGGTGGCACGTCCAGAGCGTCGGCCTGGACTTCGTCATGAATCTTGAAGTTGTGGATGTTCGTAGCACCACCAACCGCGCAAACCCCGAGGCGGGTGTCAGCGGGCTGGCGGTACCCCAGGTACTCGTCGATGGTGTCGGGCACCCGCTCCTCGGCGACAGCGAAGGAGAAGGCGGAGGCGGTGTCGTAGAGCTCCGGCTTGCCGTCCGCAATGTAGCAGACGGCGTCGAAGCGGGCGGCGTCGTCATCGTCCACCGCGCTCTGAAACATTGTGGCGAGCACGTCGTTCTCGCTGTCCGCAATGCTGAAACCGTGTGCCCCAACATGTCCGCGTGGCCCGCCGTTCGGGCAGTCCCGATGCCAATGCTTCTCCGCCGTAGCGGAGCATGCCGGGTGCCGGCACAACGGAACGAACGTACCGGTGGGCTTGTGGAAAGCCACTTTACCCGAAGACTTCCCACGGAAGTTCTGCGGGAAGTTGCCGTGCTCGGGAAGGGGCTTCGCCGCGAAGCGGACGCCGTCACCATGTCCACCGCGTCCGATGGCGTTCTTCTTGTCGTTGCGGGGCGTGTAGCCCTTCGTGTCGTCGAGACGGTTGTTGAGGGACTTGATCTCCTTCTTCATGTCGTAGAGCTAGTCGCGGAGCTCGCTGAAGACGGTCTTGTAATCCTCGTCGTCGCTCTGCCCAGCCAGGGTGAGGGCGGAGAACGTGCGCGTAGCAGGCGGGACGTGCGAATCCGTCCCGTGTTGTGCGTGACACTCACGGGTCCATTGCTGAATGGTGGCAAGGGACTCCGCCGCACGTTGGTCGTGCAACAGGAGGCGGTTGACGACCGGAGCATAGAAGACCGGGTCGAGGGACTTGATGAAGAGGGACTTGACCTCCATGTCGTCGAGTGTTATTAGGGCTGGATAAGCGAGCCCTCAGTATGTCATATAAAATAATAGTGAACGTTGTGTTATGGGACAGTAACACACGCGTAAGATAATAGCGGGGATGAGTGCAGGCTTCTGTGAGAAGATGCTGCCTCTAGCACAACGCTAGCTCATCTAAATACCAAATGTCTCCCATCGCATAGATGGTACCGCCATTGGGTTGTGAACCCGAGACATTGGTTGAACGACCAGTATCGTCAGAACGAATAATACGTTCGCCCCATAATACTGCGCATGCTTGTTCCGCACATGCTTGAAGCGAAGATGATTTCTTGTTTGTTACTTCAAGATGTATCTTGCTTTGCCATCTTCGAGTTCGACATACGAACTCTCGATGACAGGTGTCATTCAAGTCTTTCCTTGAATAATGACAGATGATGTGACTTATCATCTGACGACATGTACAGTCATAGTCGACCGTACTGACGACTGTCTGTCATTATAATATATGACATGACTCGACATGACATGACATGACATGGTATGACATGTCTGACAGGTATGACAGGTATGCCATGTATGACACATATGTCATCGGTCATGACCCTGACAGATCTCCCCTCTTAAAAGAGTTGTGACCTCACAACGGGCATACCTTTGTATATGTCTTTAATGTCATTGTTGTTGTTGCTTCTGCTGGTACCAGTCTTCTCACACCGATTTGAGGCGTCCCTCATGGTGTTTTTAGGTTATTGGGGGGAACTGAGTCCGCTTTAGTCCCTCACCTTGGCATGATGCCTTATAGGCTAATGCCTTACAGTTCTTAGGATGTAGCCCCCTTTGAATTGCGTGATACAGATTGACGCTGGATTACTGATTGATCCACACGTATCGTGCGTCAGAGTGACGATTCAAAGTATCCGAGGTGTACGTTACGGATTATTTGCGCTAGCCGTCGACGCTTTTGCGAACGATGATCCCACGAAATAACAATTTCTCATTAATCGAACGATTCTCGGCCTTATATATACAACTGATCGTTTGCTGTTCGTTTCCACAGTTGTTATATATTAGTGCACCCAACCCTTCCTCCCCTCCTGAAGCTACTTCGGAGGTTCACAGGCGGTCATGGGGAGCCCGTGTTTGTTTCCGGAGTTATCTCACCGGGGGCTTGTTTTAATGCAAACAGAGTGGCCCTGCTTAACGGGATTGGACTTATAATCCTTTACCCGGTCTGCTCACTCTTGATTATTGGTCCAGTACGCACGCTTTGACGAACATCTATCGCGATGAGTGAGAATGGATTCGCCACGTACTAATGTGAAATTTATTTTAGTTATGTGTGTCAAGCATAACTTAGGATCACAACTCCGTCTACCTCAGTCGATGTCTCCGGTAGCTTCGGATGACTGGCCACAGAATCCGATGACTAACCACGGTCTTAGCAAAGGTAGCATTAGCAGTTTTTCACAGATATTGGTACCCGCATATGCGTATCTGTGTAAGGGTATGATTTATACAAGGCTCACTACACCTTAGCAAGGAAGGATCAATTCCTGCTCCTGTCATATCAATTTGATGCAGGGTAAAAATGTTAGGGATGTAACCCTGCAGTTCTCGGGATGCAGCCCTGCAGTTTTTGGGATGCAGCCCTGCAGTTCTTGGGATGCAGCCCTGCAGTTCTTGGGATGCAGCCCTGATATATAAACGACCGATCGACGAAAACCCTTTAGGTACATGTTTCCACGGCCTGATTATTATTTGGTCGGCAATTATTGGCAAAAGTCATCGGCTATCAGCTTTTGACTCAGAAGCCACATTGTTATAGAAGCTGCGACCTATTGTGACCATATGCGGCAGTTATGCCTTCAGCATACGTAGACAATATGATTATGTGGAACTTATAATCCCACTTAAGTTGCATCATGATAAATTTATCCAGGTGTTGACAAGTGTTCAGGATTTGATAAGGGGTTGACGCCCCACAAGCTAAAGGTCACTGTCTCATAAGACTCGCCTCAAGTGTGCGGCTTTGAGGATCAGTGTCCCCGCGAGGCACAGGCATGATGCTTCCTTGATCATCGGTGGAGCTGGAAATGAGAATGCTCAAGATATCCGAAGACAGGAAGGCTTTTTGTTGGCCAGAGTTGTTGTCTAGATGCTTAACCTCGATGGGGTTGCATTCGGATACAAACTGTGCAACCATGCATGTGACTTATGCATTGGTGTATGACTTTGATGAATTGTCTCTTGTCATGAACCTGGAAGGAATGACGGGCAAATAGCTAGAGTGGCGGATCTCACTCACTCGGCTTTGCTGTTATGGAATTCGATGCCTGTTGGCACTACTGGCAATCCTTTGCTCAGATGCTTTCCTTAAGACATTGGCAACAACTTGTGGGCCAGCTTCTCTAGATTTGGGGAGAAACCATGGATCAACAATTCATCAATCATAGGCAGTCAGTTGCCTATATATCTCATAGGTTATAGCTTACAGCTTATAGCTTGCTGTCCTTGTAGGAAGCAGCTTATACAGTTTTAGGGTTGTTGCCCAACAGTTCTGGGGTTGTTGCCCGAAATATTATCATGTCTGTGCTGATTACAACATGATATATATATATATATATATATATACCAAACACGAAGTGTATCCAATATTTAAGTGGCATTTAGGGCATGTTACATTACAGTGGCCCATATCCCCAACATTGTGTTTAGGGTGTTACTTGGTATTAGTAACCCTAAAATAGGTTAAATCAAAGCAGTATAAATATTTTAAGCAAAACTGCATTTAATGTCACACTGAATGTTACGTGGTTTGCAGGAGGTATGTTACACCCCTGATACACACATTTAATTTTTAGGGTGTTACAGGGTGTTACAAGTGCTGCATGAATCAGGGATTATTTAATGATAGCTGAATAATCACATCAGCAAAAAAAAATCAACCCGAAATTTTCATTTTGAAATCATGCGTAAAACATTTTTACGCATTTCGTTACAGCCAATATGTACACCCCTACATATTCCACACCTGCTATCTAGGGTGTTACACGAGATGTGACTATGGTCGTCATGATTTTCTGATACCTTAATAGGTATAAAATCATGATATCAAATAAAATAGGGTCGAATTTTCAATTTTCAAATCTATCGCAAACGAATTTCACCCATTTTGGCCGTTTTTCGGCTTATTTATTGTTTTCCATAGTAATATATCTCTGTGTGTGTGTGAACTGCAAAGTACAGAAGTACTGCATTTCATTTCACTTTTGCACATGAGGATTTTCATGGCATAAAAGTGAATATTCCTGTATGTCAACATCTGTAGTTGATCATATCTGTGGGTTTTACTGATTTGAAACCCATGGAAGTAAATGCACTCCCTGATGATATTTAGGTATACCAACTATAAGCGGATTATCCACTTTAGTGATAATTTATCAACCTATGATATGTTTGAGCATATGACTGTGCTATAAGAGTATATCAAAATGATATCTCTATATTTCAAACATATCTGGACATAGTTTGATTATAATCAAAGCAGTTTAGCACAACACATATATATGTGTGTGTATGTCCACAACAACCTATGTCAGCTCAATATATGTATGTACTGATCTGGTTAGGTACATGCTTTTGTGCTGATCAATACTGAGTCAATTGTCAGAATGCAGTATAGTGGTTGTTGTTGCTCCAACGATGTGTGAAAGTGAATGGACTGTGCTCAACAGTTACCAGTTGTTGTAATGAGCACAGTATTCTGCCTTCGGGTCTGGAGATAACTCCATCCAGCCCTACAGCATGTTGTCTTATCCTGCTCCCATATGTATCACCATCTTTGACATTCCACACGCACATGTGTTTGTGGAATGGTATCCATATTATCATGTACATGATAGACATTATAGTTGATCAATTCACTCTGCGTCAGTGAATGTCAATATATACAGTAAATGTCAGTGTGTGTCAGGGTCATGACCGATGACATATGTGTCATACATGTCATACATGTCAGACATGTCATACATGTCAGACATGTCATACCATGTCATGTCATGTCATGTCGGTCGTGTCATATATTATTATGACAGTCGGTCGTGTCATATATTATTATGACAGTCGGTCGAGTCATATATTATTATGACAGTCGTCAGTACGGTCGACCATGACTGTACCTGTCGTCAGATGATAATGTCACATCATCTGTCATTATTCAAGGAAAGACTTGAATGACCCTGTCATCGAGAGTTCGTATGTCGAACTCGAAGATGGCAAAGCAAGATACATCTTGAAAGTACAAACAAGAACCATCTTGGCTTTAAGCATGTGCGGAACACGCATGCACAGTATGAACGAACTATTCGTTATCACAATACTGGTCGTTCAACCTACGTCTCGGGTTCACAACCCAATGGCGGTACTATCTATGATGATAGGAGACGTATGGTATAAGATGAGGAAGCGTTGGGCTTCAAGCAGATCTTCACTCAGAGACTGCACTCATCACCCGCTATTACTTTCACTTGCGTTGCTGTCCAACTTCGCAGTGTTAACTTGTATATTCATAAAATATTCACGGTCTGTATATCTCGCCGTATCAGTGTGTGTGCAATGTGTAGTGCTGCTGATTAGTACTTTTGCCAGAGTGTGTGTGTTCACTTTACACACTTACAGGAAGGTGACTTCTGGTATTACAATATTCCCAGATAGTTATCATGCAGGATGGTGATCAGCATACCATGTACTGAATGAATCTAGCATGATATATATCAAGTTAAGGGTTATTGTAATCCTGATCTCATTCACAATAATGAGTTGCTGGTTGATTTTACATGTAGCTCTGGTGAGTATTCCTTCCAGTAATCCACCATAGAACGGTATGTGATCCGAAGAGCATCTCGGCTCCACCGGGACATAACGAGCTAATTATGATGTTAAGACTACTTTCAGGCACCTTATGCTAACATGAGTTCTAATATAATCTAGCATGCACTGCAATGTGCTTATGGAATGTTCAGTACATTGCAAAATGATGCTAATGTTCTGATAGAACAGGTGATAATGTGTATATATATTGATGAAGATATATAGCAATATCACTGAAACAGGGACTCAGAAAGCAGTGGCTGGGGAAACCGGTGATACAAAACTGATAGAAGGATTACGGGAGTGAGCTTTCTAGCAGGTGAGTGTCATACGTACGGTGACACACGACCAGTGACACACGCAGCAAGGGGTGATACTAGGAGAAGCTGGACCCCCATACAGTGGGGGGGAGATTTCAGCTTCCCCGTGACACCACCTCACCCCGAGTGGCCATGCGAGAGCAAGGAAACCCCTAAGCCCTAACCCAATGTCAATTTAGTGTCCAGGCCGAGGGGGCCTTTTCCAACCCAGCTAGAAGCACATCCGTGCATGGGCGCTGCCTAGGCATCTAAGAGACATATAAACAGGCTAGGCGGGCTAGTCCCGCTCTACGGTCTTTGTACATCAGGGCAAGTATCTACAAGCCGCGACGTGATTGCGGAATGGCGGCGGCGGAGTTCTCGATTGCAGAAGTCCTCGAGCGCCACGAAAACGATGAATCAGCCAATGCCCACGCGGTGCCAAAGCCAAAAGCGGCCTGGCACCACCAGAGCGAATGCGTCGCTGAAGAGGGGATAGGGAGGTGGAAGGTGGAAAATGCGGTGAGGGAACGTGATCGAGGCCATGGGGAGGAACTCGAAAGGGATGATGGAGAGGGGGGAAGCGGTCGTGATAGCGCCACCAGACACCACCAGATGGCGACAAAGGGGTGCGCCAGGTGAGAGTGAAGAATGCGGAGGGGAGAGGGTGTTGAAGTCAAAGTCCTCGTGGTCGATGTCGTTGAACACGCTGGTGTCGATGTTGGTGCTTGGTGCATAAGCACCACCAAGCACCACCAGACTGTAGCCAGCGGTAAATTGCCGATGTCGAAGTAGTTCAAGCGCAGATCTGACCGCGGCCATGCGCGCAATCTGACGCAAAGAAGCCATGCAGCTGCGGCTGTAAAATCTGTGAGGTATAAGGTTTGGGTTTGGGTGGCAAAAGATAACTTTTTGCAAAATCAACTAAATCAAGAGATGAAAAATGGCGGGGTCCATCAGATCCCCGATCTTTGTCACGCTTTCCGCAGTATTGTTGGGCCCATATCCCGACGTTTTGGATTCTGCTTCCGGTTCGGAACGCTTCGCCTTTCTTGGGTTGATGGTTTTCGTCTTGCATATAAAGTCTTCCACCGTTTCATAGTAATAATCTTGTGAACCAGAAGAATTAGACGAAGCGCTAAGCTCAGATTCGCCTTCAGAGCACGACGAGCATAACATATTTCCTTCCTTCCCGCTTTAGCGACTTGGCGCCTTCTCAAATGTTTAAGCTTCAAAGTTTCAAAACTAATGACCGGCGCGACGTTCCAGGCGTTCGAGCGTTTGATTGCCTTTCAATCGTCACATGTAGTCAGATCGCACTAGTCACATCACTAGTGCGATCTGATTTCGCACTAGTCGCGCGACTAGTACGGACTAGTGGCGTGAGTAGTGCGTTAATAGTGTGGTACTAGCGCGGTACTCGCGATATGCTATCTTTAAGAGTTGATTTTCACTATCGCAAGTATACTTTTCTGTGGACACAACTTTTTATCTTCTTTCTTCTCACTTACCATACTCCTACGTAATCATGTCTGACGAAAAACTCTTTGGTGAAGGCTTCAAAGCGCAATCGGTGGAAGACCTTGACAACAGCGGCACACAAGAGGTCCGACACTGCGCCAAGATCCTTAAACGCTTGTTGACGGACGAGCAGCTGCAAACGATTTTCCCCATTTCGGGGAACAAAAGTCAACTGTCCGGAACGGGGTTGGAGGTGTTGCTCACTCCCGATATCATTGAGAACTGTTTTGAACACTACACGCCGGCCGACGCGGCGTGTTACCGCAACCTGGCGTCGTGGCAATTTTTGAAATCGGTGACGCAAACCCAGTTCGTGGAAAAGCTGGAGGAGGCGGAGAAACGAGGCACAAAACCAGGATTGTTTGATATTTTCAACAAGGGGGACGCGGCGGAGAAGAAGGAGGAGGCGAAGAAGGAGGGCGAAGGGGAGGATGAGGACGAGGATGAGGACGAGGATGAGGACGACCAAGAGGACGACCAAGAGGACGAAATTGAGATCCACTGCGCACAGCCCGCCGCAGAGGACCCAGAGAAGAAGTACACGACCTTCGCAACTAAGAACGGTTTTGAGGTGATGTACAAGCTGGACGAGGACGGGGTCCAGCAGCCCGCTGGACTCGAGAAATCGGACGAGGACAACGACCGGTTGGTTCTCTGGAACTACGCAGAGAACTTGGCGATGAAGCCGGCGCTCACATTGGTGCGAGTGCATCAGTATATGCCGCATTCTGATAGGCATCTGGTGCACGCCATTAAAAAGTACATAGTCCCCAAGCAACCGGCGGAAGAGACCGTCGACTTTGATGACGAAAACTACCCCATCCTGACGGCGTTGGCGCCAGC